>BQNB010150342.1:0-15003 GCA_026074375.1 Tanacetum coccineum
AATTTAAGTGATGATGTTAATGAAGTAAGTAACTGATTTTTTTAATTTTTTTAATTTTTTTAGAGAGAATAGGTTGGGAGGAAAACACACACTGATGTGTGTGAAAATAAAAGAGACGAATAAAAAAAAACTTTATATAGTGACAGAAAATTAGGTTTATTAAGTTTAAATCTTAGATTAATTCTCACCATTAGATCAAACCTAAATGGATGGTAGAGATTTGTCCCTTAGTATATGAGGGGAAACTAGTATGCAAATGAACTTTTCTCAATAGGAATAACCCATTAATTATATTCATCTATACAAAATGGTAAAAGCTAAGGCTAAACGTAGTGGTGACCGCAAAAGACACCGCCACGTCAGCGCCAACTCAGCTTTCTCTCTCCTAGACCACACAGTGACCAAACACCCTTAGTGATGACCGCATAGGCGACCGAACAAAATTTAAAAAAAAAACATTACATTAATAATTAAACATTACAAACTAAAATACGGAAATAAAAATACACGGAAGAAAAGACAGAAAAAAAATTACGGAAGATAAAAAATTACAGTAAATTAGTTTGCATTTTGCTTTGTTTCGATGCAGAAATTGTTCCACTAATCGGCTTTAAGAATTAAGATGAGTTCTCTTTTTCTTTCGTCGGTATTTCTCTTGATAAACTCGTAACCACTTGTGCTCATCTAACGGTATCCAGCTGTCACGATGTTGTTCCTCCGGATAAAATCGGGAGAGATTGTCTTTCCTATATTCTTTGCAATCATATTTAGTAATATTATCAAGTGTACATCAAATCGTAATCCTTTTCAGACCGTCCGCTAGACCTGTAGGAGTTCTTACGATAGCCCCATTTTTTTTCTTTAGCACGCCAAACGTAACTCGTTCCACATCTTTTTCTCCTGATGCTTCATGCGCTTGCTTCATATCTTATTCGCTTCACATCATTTTGACGCCTGTCTGCAAATAGACTTCATAAGCACAGCCCATTTTGGAGATATCCGTTAGGTACGATAATATCCCCATTATAAGTCACGTCGTTAGACCACGTAGATGAACCTAATGTGCTTTTCCAACTTTAAAATCATTTAAAACAGGGGGATGACGTAAAACGTTAACGTCATTGTTTCGAGACATCAACACCAAAGAAGGCGTGGCCAAATCCATAAATCTTGTGAGGCAACCGCTTCTTAACAAAATTAATGCTCTGACCGCGAAAATCAACCCCTACTGAATTGAGCACGGATAATGCTGTGCACATTGAGCCCATACGTCCATTTTGTACATCAAGCTGCGCTATCATACCAGGAAACCAATTTGTTCTCAAGTGAAAAGAGTATAGTTTTTCTCTCGACGTCAGTTTGCGTAGGCCTCGCAAATACTGTGAGACTTCCTCGCCATATAACTCTATAACCCCTTTCAAAATGCGATCAATACTGATCACGAGAAGTTTTGTCCACCGGCGTTAAATATTCGTACTAGAGAATCTGGAACATGCCAGCCATAAGCTAGTTGCGAATCCGCGGAGGTATACATTCAAAAAAGCAGAAAGATGCCAGCTTTTCAAACAGCATCACACCCTTTCATCTTGAAAATTAAGGCATAGCAGACAAATCACGAACAATGCGGTGAACAGATAGCTAGGTTCATTCAGGAATCCTGTTTACGAAATAAATAGGCGTTGTTAAAATGTTTTTTAGCAAATAAGCTAGCACTAAACAGTCATGAACACCCGTAACGATCTCTAGCATATATCTTCGTTGGTATTTTTGGAATGTAGGAGTAATTCTGTGAATAACCAAGCAGCGTCTATTAAAAAAACCAAGAGTAAACTTATTCACTTCCGTTTCAGCATCCGTATCATCAAAAAATACACTACTCCAAAATTATTGAGACATAGTGTTTGTAGGTGTGTTATTTGATAAAAAGGTATATGAGTGAGGAAAATAAGAAAGAAGATGTTTGGGTTTTATAAAAAATAAAGGAATAATTTTTTTTTTTATAGGAAACCCTTCATTTACTTCGTCATCTACACATGGACCCAAACAATATGCAAAGGTTGGTGGGGGGGGGGGGACTAGTCTAGTTCGGTCGAGGTAATGGGACGACCGACCTTAGTTGCTTCCACATGGGACGACCGACCGAAGGTCGACCTTACCATTACATTCGATTTCTGTCTCTTATATTAGTAAATGGGTAGATTAAACATTCTACGTAAGTGATTTCAAAATTTAAAATGGAATTGCCTATTTCAAATGACTTTCCTAAATAATTGGTTAACTTGTATCAATTTGAGCCAATACTTTCAGCTCTATTAAAAGATTACCATGTTTCTATAAGTGTCATTTAGGAGAATGACATTGATTGATTAATTGCATCATTTACTAATTGGGAGGTGATTTGTGCATCATGTTGTTTTTGCCATACACCACTAAATTACATCGGTAATGCACATAGTACAAACCGATGATGCATGATTAGTGGTGTATGGCAAAAAAAACTTGGTGCACAAATCACCTCCTAATAATAACTTACCCAATTGGTGAAAATCAGCTAATGAGGGGCATATCTCTTTTCATTTTTGGCGCGGTAGGTGTGAGTTCACCTACGTTTTAAAGACTTTCCTAATAGGTGTGCGTTATTTATGTTTGTCCACGTGGCAAGCTGACATGAGAAGCTATTTTAGGAAATCATTTATTAAATGGTTAAAAAAACTCTAGATAAATAGATAGATATATGAGCGTTATTTATGTTTACATTCAATATCATTCTTTAAAAATTCATGAATTTTATAGATCTTTTAACTAGTCTCTTCTATTCCAACGTTGCCTTTAAATCACTTGCCAACTAAAAGGCAACAACTTATTAAAGCAAATACCAATGTTTTAAAACCCGGTTTCTAAATCGACCCGGCAAAGGCACCGGGTCACCGGTTCAACCGGTTCAACCGCCGAGTCGAACCGGTTCTACAAATAAGAAGAAAATGACGTTTTTAAAATAACGTTTCTACCAACATCAAACATGATCACATCCACTTTCCACTTAAAGTTAAAATGACATTTTTACATAACTAATTAGCCCAACACACTATTACTCCCTAGATCAGTAAAGAACATTCAATGGAACAAAATCAATTTAACAAAATTAATACAACTAAATATAGGAAATTAAAAACTTACTTCATATGATTGTACTTTGCAGGTGAAAGGAAATGAATAGGTTGTTAAATTGTAAAGGAAAATGGATTAATGGAATGGTTTTGAGTGGGATAATGGAAGGGCGTGTGTGAGGATTGGGGAAATGAATGGGTTCTTTACATTAGTTATTGGGAAACGGTTATTATAAATAAAAAGAAAATGTAATCCTTTAACCCGGCCTGGTTTTTTAAACCGGTTCGACCCGGGTCGTAAGAAACCGGCCGGTTTAATCTGGTTCCGAAACTGTCAAAAAACCGTTCTCATCCGGACCGGTCTTTCGACCGGTTCCCGGTTCAAGTTGAACCGGCCGGTTCAACCCGGTTTTTAAAACATTGGCAAATACCCCCACAAAGCCACAAAGGCACTAACTACTACTAATAGCATAAAAATAAGGCCAAAACGCATATTAGTACCCTGAACTTGGCAAAGTGGATCATCTAGTACCCTAAACTTTTAAGGGTGCAGAATGATACCCTGAACTTGACAAAACGGAATTTCTACTACCCTATGCTAATAAACTCAACAATTACTTATTTTTTTCTTTCTAAAAATCATTTTAGTAGAGTATTTTGTAATAAATAATTTATAGTAAAACTTTTAGCTAGGGAAATATATTTTTTACCTAAAATTTAATTATTTTTTATTTTTTAAAAATTAATATAGTATTTTAGTTGATTATTTAGAATAAAAAGAATGTATATGTAGCATTGATTTCTAAAATATTTCTAGCGCGCTACTTTTAATATATCTTCGTATAATATAATTAAATGTTTGTTTCAAATAATTTTTAGATCAACTTATAACTAACTATATAGGGATTTTGTAATTTTCAATCTAAATATGCATATAAAGAACTAAATAGTCAAATTGTTATTGTTTCAAAATCATTTTAAACGAACACTTCAGTATATAATAAGGAAATTTATGTATGGAACAATACTTTATAGAAAGTGAATTACCGCATTACTTTTGATACATAGATATTTGTATTATTTACTTAAGTGTTCGTTTCAGATAATTTCAAGACAATAACAATTTGACTATTTATTTCTTCATATCCATATATAAATTGAAAATTACAAAACTCCTATATAGTTAGTTATAAGTTGATCTAAAATTATTTGAAACAAACATTTAATAATATAATAGGAAAATAAATTAAAAGTAGCGCGCTAAAAATATTTTAAAAATCAATGCTACATATACATTCTTTTTATTCTAAATAAATAATTAAAATACTATATTAATTTTTGAAAGATAAAAAATAATTAAATTTTAGAAAAAATATATATTTGCCTAGCTAAAAGTTTTACTATAAAATATTTATTACAAAATATTATACTAAAATGATTTATAGAAAGAAAAAAATAATTAATTGTTGAGTTTATTAGTATAGGGTACTAGAAATTTCATTTTGTCAAGTTCAAGGTACCATTCTGCACCCTTAAAAGTTCAGGGTACTAGATGATCCACTTTGCCAAGTTCGAGGTACTAATATGTGTTTTGGCCTAAAAATAAAAATAAAACTATACAAAACATATGGTACATATTATAAATTTGCAACCCATTATTGTACTTGAATCAATAATGATATTAAACTACTCCCATTAGCATTCTTGTAATTTTTTTTCTTCTATTTAACGGGAGGTTATTTGTGAGATGAAGCAAACGTTATCACCAAGTCATGTCAGATTCGGAGGAGCAATTCGCTTATGCCATGCAACTTGTTACATCCATATCATTGCCAATGGTGCTCTTGAATGCTACCAAGCTCAAGGTCCTTGTTACTATAGCCAAGGCGGGTCCAAATGTTGGACTCTCAGCTCATGAGATCGCGTCCCATTTGTCCATTTCTAATCAAAATGCTCGTGAAATGCTTGACCGCATGCTCTGGTTGCTTGCAAGCCATTCAATTCTCACTTGTAGCCTGTGAGACCATGAAAGTAAGCCGGTTAGAGAGTATGGACTTGCACCCGTTGCTAAGCACTTTTTACCAAATGAAGATGGTGTGTCGTCATGGGCGGAGACAAAGGGGGGCCCAAGGGGCAAGTGCCCCCTAGCGAAAAAAATTGTAGTGTAAATTTTCGAAAATATCTAGTTTTTTTTGTAATTTGCCCCTCTTAAGAATAATTTTGTAGTGTAGTTATTAAAAAATATCAAAGTGTACCTCCTCGAGCCAAACTTTCTGGCTCCGCCCCTATGTGTCGTTATTCCCAATCTTGGAGTTGCACCAAGATAAGTTGACAGTGGATACTTGTGTTGAATATTGAAAACTCTCATATTTATTTATACGGAAACATAGAACATACTAGAAACTTTAAAACCTTAATGGACCCTAAGCCCATACACCGGACTTGGGCCGACTAACTTAATCTATCTAATACTCCCCTGCAATCCGAGCGGTGAAATCACGAAAGCTCAGACTGAAGATAAAAATAAAACATTAATGCTATAACTATTTTATTGATGAAGATCCAGCATCGATAGAAAAAATAAAGATAGCCTTTTAAGTCTTCAAACCGTGACATGGAGACAAACTTTGTGATGATTGTGAGAAACTTGTTTTTTTTAATGATAGAAGAGGCTCATGACGACCGACGGTTAGGTCTTGAGAATGAAGATTGAGAGATTTGACAGGGTGGAATAGATGCAGCGGCTCTTGGCGGCCGACTAGGTTTTATGATCTAACCCGTTCTATCATGAAAGAATAAAAAGAACTGGATTGAGAAAGATTGTGAGGAATGTGATTTAATTTGCAGAATACAACAAATAGGGAAAAATGTGATTTTTTACAAGCAATAGACTGTAGCGGCATGCCTCTCTCTTTCTTTTTTTTCTTTTTTTTTAACTTTTATGGTGAAGCACAAAAGAATTGAGGTGGAAAAAAAAAGATAATTTGAACGGTAGAACATAGTTTAAAAGAAAGAAAAAAAGATTTGACGGGGTTAGGTGGTTGAAGATGGCGGCTCATTACGGCTGATTAGATATGAGAATCACACCTAGCTCGATACCATATTGGAGGATAATGATTACCTTGATTCTCATTATCAAAATAACCAAATATATATAGCTACAAAGATTATTCTAGAATATGGGCATAGCCTAATACAAGCCCACGGGCCATTACAAAATAATAATAAACACTATAAAATATATCGACTAATAAGGTTTTAGACTTCAGTATCTCACGTTTACACGTTCAGATTTGTCTTATGCAGTTCAGCAGATTTGCCTTTATATTCACGATCTGCGAGAGCCACATTTAGCTGCTCTCAAGCGTATCTTGTGATATGTTTAGGGTACTTTGGATTTAGGCCTTCACTTATATGCATCCTTTAATACCTCTATGGTTGGTTATACTGATGCTGATTGGGCGGGTTGTCCATCTACACGCAGGTCTACCTGAGGTTATTATGTCTTTTTGGGTGACAACTTATTATCTTGGTCCGCTAAATGACAACACACTTTTTCACGCTTCACTACCGAAGCTGAATACCGGGGTGTTGCTAACGTTGTGGCAAAAACTGCATGGCTTCATAATCTTCTTCGTGAGTTACACTCTCCTTTATCAACTGCAACTCTTATCTACTGTGATAAGGCTAGTCCTGTTTTTATGTCTGCCAACCCTGTTCAACATCAACAGACGAAACACATTGAGATCGATATTCATTTTGTCCGAGATATGGTTACCGCTAATTAGGTTAGAGTTCTACATGTGCCCTCTCGTTTCCAATATACCAATATTTTCACTAAGGGACTGCCTTCCGCATTGTTTAAAGAATATCAATCCAGTTTGAGCTACGACCTCTTCCCGCTCCAACTGCGGGGGCGTATTAGTCGATATATTTTATAGTGTTTATTATTATTTTGTAATGGCCTGTGGGCTTGTATTAGGCCAAGCCCATATTCTAGAATAATCTCTGTAATATTTGGTTATTTTGATAATGAGAATCAAGGAAATCATTATCCTCCAATAACTTGGTAGGTTTAATATGTTCTCATAGTGTTAAATAGGGGTGTTAATCGGGTTTAAAGTTATAAGCATTTGTTAGTCTTTGAAGATTCTTTTAATTACTCATATGCTGCATTCTTTGGTTTATCGGTAAAGGTTTAAAGTTGAAGAGGCAGTACTGGAAGGAGGAACTCCATTTGACAAGGTTCATGGAACGTCTGGATTTGAGTATATGGGATTGGATGCTAGGTTCAATAAGATTTTCAACAAGGCCATGGTAGACACTTCTATTATCGTGATCAAGGAAGTTCTCAACTGTTACCATGGTTTCGAAAACCTCAAATCTCTGGTTGACATTGGAGGTGGTCTTGGAATTACCCTAAATATGATTATATCCAAACACCCGAAAATTAAGGGCATTAACTTAGATCTGCCACATGTAATTCAACATGCACCACAATATCCTGATATGTATGTTTATTATTTGTTTCTCACAAAATGGAACACATTCTAAGTACTTTTATTTGTGTAAGTGTAGGTATAGAACATGTAGGAAGAGACATGTTTAAATCTTCCGCAAGGTGAAGCCATTTTCATGAAGGTAATCTGATTGTGCTTAAGTAATTTTTTATACTTAATTAGCATGAATGGGTCATCTTTATTATTAAGAACATATTAATTATGCATGATAAATATAGTGGGTACTACATGGTTGGAGTGATAGTAATTGCATAAAGTTGCTAAAGAACTGCTACAAGTCTCTACCAGAACATGGGAAGGTTATTGTTGTAGACAAGATTCTTCCTGTTCTGCCGGATACTAGCTCTTATGTGAAATGTTAGTTCTAGGGGTTCATGAATATCGCCAGTTACTAAGTATAAAGTAACAATCGGTAAACGGGACTACAACTTATTGCTTTGAGTCGAGTGCTCTCTATCCTTAAAGCAATTTCGCCCCCACCGTTTCAATAGAACACGTGTGCTTAGGGTTATGGCGAATCACTTCCTAAGATAAAACAAAGCAACGGGTAGTGCTCCTTATCAACAATGCACGGTTGGTGATAAGCAGATTGAACTACTGAGTTTCAAGGTTTTCTGGACACTACGTAAAATGTTTCTCGAGCAACAAAATATGTAGCAATCTGGTATGATGAGAGAGGTGTTTTTGTGTGTTAAAAGAATGAATTTCATGTGTTTAAAAGGCTAGATGCTAACGTATTTATAGGCGCAAATGGGACTCTCTGAACAGTCACATACCCTTTCAAAGAGACACAATTTGTGACTCTTCTATTTAGTCACAATAACATCCAAGCAACGCAACCCTTTAGATATTAGTGACCCTTTAAATGGTCACGATTCTGTCACTAACTGTTACATGGGAAGTTATTAACCAAAGGGTGCACCGTTTAGAGAATGGATATGTTGGTTTGATCTGTCACACCCCCAGACGGGGCCTGGACGAAACACGTGTCCGGAGGCGTGACTTGATTTCGCATCTCAAGTACAAAGCATAAAGAACGACCTCTAAGGGTACGTTTTGAAAATAAACACCGTTGCATAGATTGAAAATAATAATAATAAGTTTTACATCGATTAAATTTAAAAGATTCAAAGTTTAAAATGCGGAAGCTTAAATAAGTTCAACAACGGTATTTAAAGACATAGATAAATCTTTGTAAACCGGTACAGGCAAATAGACTTCACATATGTCAATCAACAGCATCCATGCTAAGCACATGAGAAAGACATGCTTAAAACGTCAACATAAAGTTGAGTGAATTCATAGGTTTAGTTCAAACGATGTTACAGTGGACCACAAGATATCAACACGTATGCGACAGTTATAACAAATACAACTTCACATAAAAGGTATTTACGTTGCGCTAAGCTCATGACACCGAAGCTAATTACGTTTATAGCATAGTAAATTGCTAGGTTGAAACAAGCCCCCGAGGTAACTGACCAAGACTACCTTCTTAAGTTCGACTGGATATATCCGATTTATCGGGCACCCGTGGTGTAGTGAGCGCTACTCCCCGGATAGGGCATCAATTAATCCCAATAGATATATTTTATAACACCTGCGCTCCCTCGAACCGGTCCTCAGTCAAGAGATTGCGGTTCATGATATGTGGGGCAGAATAGTGGTCTAAACGCCTACTTAGGCAACATAAACAGGAAAATCTCACGCAAAGTACTTGTGTCCAGTTTTAAAAACAAGCAATGTTTCTCACCCCAAGTAATAAAACATTTATTCAAAACGAGTAAAAGAGTGGGGCTATGAACTCACCTTATACGGGTAGTGGATCAAAGGGAATCAATCAAGCGAAAATGAATCACACGGTTTCATAAGCGGACAACCTATCATATAGTTGTCGTTTAAGAATGATGTACAACGAATAACGCTTAACACAAGAACTGATCATCCGAGCACGAGTAGACACGGCGTAACCCTTTTTAAAACGTACTTTGAAGTTATTAAGTTTTGGACAAGTCTCGCACTTCAAATCATTCTTAGGAAATAACTTCGTCTTTAGTGTATTTCATCTTTTAGGCTATTTCGTCATTTTAGTGTATTTCAGTCTTTTAGTACATTTCGTTCTTTTAGTACAATTCGTCTTTTAGTGTATTTTGCTTTTAGTGTATTTCGTCTTTAGTATCCCGACCACTTCAACGTTGACCCGAAATAACTAAAAATGTTGAACCTAAATCGACACTTACGTTTTTCTACATTTTATCATTAGTTGATTAATATCAGAATATTTTCGACGCTTTTATTTTAATTTTACTAAAATTTCCGGCATGACCTTTCTAAAAATATAGACTTTCCATTTTTATAAACCTCGACTCGTGAAACTATCTATTTTACAAAGTGCATCTTTTATTGACTCGTAAGTATATCCGCTATATTTTCGACAACACCTCAAACTTCGCAAACTAATCGTTCTAAACCTAAAGCTCTTCGCCATCAACTTACGCTTAAAACAAATCAACATCTACTTAATCTTTTCGCCAACGAATTTTAGTTAAACATACAATAAATTCTTTAAGTAAACGATTATAGCGTAATAATCGCAATTTAATATATCAATATAATCACAATGAATTTTAAATACAAAAGTTCAACTACTTTTATTTTCTTCCATTTCTAACAAAAATATTAACTTTGAGACTTGTAGTTTTATAGAAAAAATAGAAATGGTTTTTTCCAAACGATCCGCTTTGTACTCCTTATTCGGGAATGTCATATGAATGCAAAGTTACAATAATTTATGAAAAATAAAGAGAATTACATAAGAAACACGACGAAAGGTTAGATTAGAAATCAAATACAACCAAACGTTATTTTACAAATTACCCGGATGAACTAGAAATCAAACAAAACAATATATCTTCAAGTGAATGATCAAAGATTAAAAATGAATGGGTTTTTGTTGGTGTTTTGGTTTTGGACAAAAGAAGAAAAAGAAGAAAGGTGAGTAAAGTTTTATGTGTGTGTGTATGAATGATCCAAATGACCATAGAATGAGTTATATTACCAAATGTTTATTCAACACTACTAGTGTGTGTGTGCGTGTACCGCAAATAAGACAAAGAGGGGGGGGGGGGGGGGGGACCCCTCACTGGACTGACCTCCTCCCTCTATAGGGGAACAATTTGATCTTCAAATGGGAGCTTAGGAAAGGACATGGTGCAAGCCTTTAAGTAGGAAATTAGTTAGGTTGTTAACTTGTAGTAAAAATTCAAAATGGATCCTATGCTTGCATGTATACATGCAACCGGTCATGTATAGCCAAGGAGGGGACCAAAAATATTTTTCCCACTTCATAGGATCACTAGTTGTTTCTCGAGCAACAAAATATGTAGCAATCTGGTATGATGAGAGAGGTGTTTTTGTGTGTTAAAAGAATGAATTTCATGTGTTTAAAAGGCTAGATGCTAACGTATTTATAGGCGCAAATGGGACTCTCCGAACAGTCACATACCCTTTCAAAGAGACACAATTTGTGACTCTTCTATTTAGTCACAATAACATCCAAGCAACGCAACCCTTTAGATATTAGTGACCCTTTAAATGGTCACGATTCTGTCACTAACTGTTACATGGGAAGTTATTAACCAAAGGGTGCACCGTTTAGAGAATGGATATGTTGGTTTGATCCATCCATTCATTTACAACGTTTGTAATACAAAAAACATAATTGGCATCCCACTTATCATGTTAATCCATTATATTAACAAACAAACAAACACATATATAAACCTAATTTGATTTCATTCTTTAGTCTATGTGGGTTAAGTAAAACCCACCAAAAAACATATATCTGTATTTCCTAAGACTCAACCCAAAAGACTAAGTTTATCTTTGTTTATTTTGAAAATTCCCCAACAATCCCCCACCATTTTCAAAATAGACCCACTTTTGAAAATATAGACATGACATGACACGATACCAGATTCCGAAAACCTTAGGGGTGTTATGCATAAATAAAGGTGGAATATTACACCTTGAACCTTTACGTAGTGAAAGCGCTCAAGTCTAACTAGGGTAAGAATGGTTGAACTAAAGTCATTGAACCATCTTCCTTTATATGTTAGACGGAAACGCCTCACACATATCCTTCCTCTCATTCATTCAATCATTTAAATATTAGACCCTTAGACTTGGACATGGGTCTGCATCTTGGTTTCTCAGAATGTTTAGGAGCCAAGCCCTTGAGCTCCTTTGAAGTGGCTCCACTTCTACATTCAGATATGTGGCTTATCAAAAGTGTTCCCGTAACTAAAAACACCCAAACACAAAATGTGTTATAAGTCCATTAAGATTTAAAAATTCAACCTCCAACTTCATTACGGTTCCAAGTTCCACTAACCATGGGATGGTGGGTTGTAAATGTCGCAGAACTTCAGTCACGTTCGGATGATGTACTTTTACTTGATCTTGAGACTTGGCGAAATTCCAAGCGTCAAGACAAGGTTCCATCATGGGTGACTATTTGTATGTGGGCTTAATCCCATCCCTCGTACTTCAATCAGTTTATGTACAACAAGTTCTTACACGATTGTAAAAACTAATGGTGATCACCCTATCTTTACAAACTCATTGAGTTTTATGTGGCTAATTCCTAATTCCAATATTTTAAAAAAAAATAAAACAAATAAAACCACAAAAAAAACAAAGAACAAAACAAAAAAAAAAAAATACAACATCAAAACAAATTACAAAAAAAAAATAAAAAAAAAAAAAACAAAACATGACTAACCAATAACAATCACACGCTCAAAACACTACCGCACCAAACAAGTAAGCGATAAAGTTTTCACTTCCTTCGGGTAAAGCCAGAATTGGTGCACTACACAGCTTTTGTTTTATCAATTGAAAAGTTGTTTCTGCTTTGTCACTCCAATAAAACTTGACCTTATTTTGAGTAAGCTTGGTCATTGGCTTGGCGATCTTTGAGAATCCTTCAATGAATCTTTGGTAATAACCGGCAAGGCTTAAAAATTGACGAATCTCTGTTACAGTCTTAGGAGATGCCCAATCTTTAATGGATTCGATCTTGGCGGGATCTATGTGAATACCCTGACTGTTAATCACGTGATCAAGGAATTGTACTTTAGGAATCCAAAATTCGCATTTAGAGAATTTGGCATACAACTACTCCTTCTTAAGTCACTCTAAGATTAACTTGAGATGCTTTTCATGCTCTTGCTTGATCTTTGAGTAAATAAGAATATCTTCAATAAAGACAATCATGAATTTATCCAAATATGGTTTGCACACCCGATTCATGAGATCCATAAATACAGCAGGTGCGTTAGTTAAACCAAACAGCATAACTTGAAATTCATAATGTCCATATCAAATTCTAAATGCGGTCTTTGGAATGTCTTCTTCACGAACCCTTAGTTGATGGTAACCCGATCTCAGGTCGATCTTCGAGTAGACACTCGATCCTTGATGTTGATCAAACAAATCATCAATCTTTGGAAGCGGATAACGGTTCTTCATTGTCAGCTTATTCAATTCTCTGTAATCAATGCACATCTGGAATGATCCATCCTTCTTCTTGACAAACAAGACCGGAGCTCCCCAAGGTGAGGAGCTAGGTCTTATAAAGCCTTTGTCGGAAAGTTCTTTTAGTTGATCCGAAAATTCTTTCATCTTGGACAGAGCCAATCGAAAAGGTGCCCGTGCTACCGGCGCAGCACCATGCATCAAATCGATTTGAAATTCCACTTGGCGGGTTGGTGGAATACCCGGCAAGTCCTCGGGAAAAACTTCAGGAAAGTCTTGAACTATTGGTACGTCTTTAAGTCGCTTCTCCCTCGACTTTTCTTCCGCCTTTTTCGTGGTAACATGTGCCAAAAAGATGGGACATCCCTTCAGCAAATACTTTTGTGTTTTGGTGCACGAGATGATTGTAGAAACTAGAAGGGGGGGTTGAATAGTTTTACCGGTTAATTAGCATTTTAAAAGTTTGCTTATGAAATAGTTTTATTCGAGATGTTTGTCAATCAACCAACAATATGAATCACAACTAAACTATCTAATAATGCAAGTAATAAGTAAAGAGATAAAGAAAGAAACGATCAAACCAAGACACCGAGATTTATAGTGGTTCGGCAACGAAGCACCTCTTCGTTCCTACTCCACTCCCCGAGCACTCCACTCGAGATTTCACTATGTCAACAAGCTCCCTTTAGGCGGAGAAAACCGTTTACACGTCGCTTACTTTCTTTTCCGACACTAAGCTAGATGTCGAGTCCTAATCTTAGCTAGAACCAATCTAAGACTTCACTAAGTCTTCAAACACTCACAAGATCTACACTCTTGGATTGACACACAATCCAAATCACACCAATATACAATCTACACACTTGGATCTACACTTGATCCAATTAATACAACAACACAAAATAAATCTAATGAATGTTTGTGATCTTGAAGAAGAGAAGAGAGAAAGATCACTTGATAACAATTCGTATGTAGAAGAATACGATTGTTCTTCTCTTGCACTTGATTAGAAGGTGAAGAAGGGAGGAAGAAAGAATTAATCACTTGAAACAAAATCAAGGTATGTTAGTGATCAAGATATGTGTTTTAGAAAGAAAGGAAGAAGAGAGAAAACTAGATCTGATAGAATTTTTGGCAAGAGGAAGTCTGATTTTGAAATGGGTGGCCCAGTATTTATAGGGGACAAAAAAGTAGCCGTTGCTGGTGGCGGTCCCGGCGGCCCCTTATATATAAGGGGGCCGCCACTAGACTCCGCTCCCTTTTTTGTCCTTTTGTGGTGAAGGTTGTATCTGTTATGGAACCTTCCATTTTGGGGGGAAAATTTGAAATTCAAATTTTATGTTTTTAATAAAACATTTCTTTTAATTAATAAATAATTTGTTTTTATATTTTTATAAAAACATTTTTGTGGAAGTATAAGATTTAAGAAAAAATTATTTTCTTGATCACTAATCATGTTTAATGATTTGTTTATCCATACCTTAAGTGATTAATCATAGAAATAGAATTTTATGATTATTAATTTATAAACGTTTAATTTTATCGTAAACGTTTTCACATTTTGTTATTATCAAAACATTGAGAGGTCGAAAAATATAAATAACGTTTTTGGACATTATTTGTATTAACAATCTCCCCCTTTTTGATGATGACAAAATATAAACTCATTTAGTATAAAATTTAAAAGTTTATAAATTATTAATGAGTTTAATTCTACTTCTCCCCCTTTTTGTCGAATCCACACATTTAGAAGCATAACTAAAGTTCATTCAAATGCATAAATAAACCATATATAGTCACAAGGACAATATATGAGAATACAAGCATACTGTTGGAAA
>BQNB010150343.1:0-16048 GCA_026074375.1 Tanacetum coccineum
TTGGGGTTTGTGGTTTGGGGTTTGAGGTTTAGGGTTTAGGGTTTGGGGTTTAGGGTTTAGGGTTTAGGGTTTAGGGTTTAGGGTTTAGGGTTTAGGGTTTAGGGTTTAGGGTTTAGGGTTTAGGGTTTCGGGTTTAGGGTTTGGGGTTTGGGGTTTGGGGTTTGGGGTTTAGGGTTTAAGGTTTAGGGTTTACGGTTTATTGTTTAGGGTTTAGGGTTTAGGGTTTTGAGTGTTTTTTTTTATGTTTTTATACATATTTATGTTTTTATACGTTCTTTTACGTTTTTATGTTATTTTTATGTTTTTACGTATTTTTACGTTTTTATACGTTTTTTACGTTTTTATAAGTTTTTATGTTTTTTACTTTTTTATGTTTTTAACGTTTTTTACGTTTTTTTACGTTTTTATGTTTTTTATGTTTTTTACAATTTTTTCATTTTTTACGTTTATTACGTTATTTTACGTTTTTTACATATTTTACGTTTTTTATGGTTTTTTTACGTTTTTTTTAAGTTTTTACCTTTTTTACGTTTACACGTTCTTTTGCGGTTTTTACGTTTTTACGTTTTTATACGTTTTCATCTGCTTTCGCGCGTTTTTTTCTTTTTTCAAGTGTTTTCGTTCGTTTTTAGATGTTCCCGCACGGTTTGTTACGTTTTCGCACGTTTCCGTCTGTTTTCGTCTGTCTTCACATTTTTTCTTATGTTTTCGTCCACTTTCCCACGCCTTCTTATGTTTTCGTACGATTTCGCACGCTTTCGCCCGCATTCGCGCGATTTCATGGGCTTTCGCGCGTTTACGTCGGCTTTAGCGCGTTTACGCCGGCTTTCGCGCATTTACGCAGGCTTTCGCATGTTTCGTAAACTCTCGCGCCTTTTCCCGCTTTCGCGCGCTTTCCTGTTTTTGTGCGCTTTCATACGTTTTCGTGTGTTTTCACAAGTATTACTATTAGAGAATCATTATTAGTGTGTTTTACTGATTAATTTTTTTATACATTTTGATACTGTGATGATTGTTGTGATAATATGAGAGATTAGAGTTAGGTTCAACCGAACACAAGAGATATTCTACATATGAGTAATATCACAGGTGATAAAGCAATATAATGTAACACTAATTATGGTATTCAACGTATAAGTAATATCACAAGTGATAAAGTAATAAAAGAACCAAAAGTATACATCATTCATGTCCCTTAACCATTAAACCCTATACCAAGAACCCTAAACCCTAACCACTAGGTTTAATATCACAAGTGATATATACATAAACTTTAAAATATATACCAAAAACATTAAACCCTAACCATTAAACCATATACCCAAAACCCTAATCCCTAACCACTAGGTATAATATCACAAGTGATATATACATAAACTTTAAAATCTATACCAAAAACTCTAAACCTCTAACCACTAAACCCTATACCAAAAACCCTAAACCCCTAAACCCCCAACCACTAAGTATAATACATAAGTAATGTATACATAAACTTTGAAACCTATACCAAAAACCCTAAACCCCTAACCACTAAACCATATACCAAAAACCCTAAACTCGTAACCACTAAACCTTATACCAAAAACCTTAAACCCCAACCACTATGTATAATATCACAAGTGGTATATATATAAACTTTAAAACCTATACCAAAAACCCTAAACCCCTAACTACTAAACCTTATACCAAAAACCTAAACCCTTAACCACTAAACCCTATACCAAAAACCCTAAACACCTAACCACTAAACCCTATACAAGAACCATAAATCCCTAACCACTAAACCCTATGCCAATAACCTTAAACCCCCTTCCCTAACTACTAATCCCTATACTAAAAAACCTAAACCCCTAACCACTAAACCCTATACCAGAAATCCTAAACCCCTAACCACTAGGTATAATATCACAAGTGATATATACATAAACTTTTAAATCTATACAAAAAAAAACCCTAACCACTATCCTATACCAAAACCTAAACCTCAAACCACTATGTGTAATATCACAAGTGATATATACATAAACTTTAAAATCTATACCCTAAACTCTAACCCCCTAACCACTAAACCCTATACCAAAACCCCTAAACCCCTAACCACTAAACCCTATGCCAATAACCCTAAACCCTCCTCCCTAACCACTAATCCCTATACCAGAAACCCTAAACCCCTAACCATTAAACCCTATACCAAAAACCCTAAACCCTTAACCACCAGGTATAATATCACAAGTGATATATACATAAACCTTAAAATCTATACCAAAAACTCTAAACCCCTGACCACTACCCTATACCAAAAACCTAAACCCTTAACCACTAAACCCTATACCAAAACCCCTAAACCCCTAACCACTAAACCTTATACGAATACCTTTATAAACTAATATTCACCCGTAGCTTAATAGTTATTACCCCTGACATTGTAGTAACACCAGTGATAAATAAATAATAATAAAATCTCATGTGATAAAGTAATATAATGTGACATTAGTCATGGTATTCCACATATAATTAATATCACAAGTGATAAAGCAATATAATGTGACACTAACTGTGGTTATTTTTGAAAATTTTAACATGTAATCATTGTTATATATCACTTGTGATATTATACTGTTAGTAGAATTAAAAGGGTTAAAACATAGTTTTATGAGAAAATAGTGTTTTAGTTTGATTTTCACTAATTATGTTTGATATATGGTTAGAATGGTAATTAATGTATCTTAACGTTTTACGGTTTTTGCGATCTGCAATTTTTAAAAAATAAGGGTGAAAATATGTTTTAATTAAAAAACACAAAGGTAGGAAAGAGGTGGTGGATGTTTTTTAAGGTTTAATGTTGTTTATTAGATAAAATTAAATCTTAGATTAATCCCCACCATTAGATCAAACCCAAATAAATAGTGAAGATTTGTCTCTTGGTATGTGAGGAGAAACTAGTATGCAAATAAACTTTTTTCATTAATGTATAAACCTTTGTAAAAGGTTTACTATAGTGTAGATAAATATGTTGCTAACTTGTTTCCATTAAATACCAATGTGGAATATTGAGATAAATATCTTGCTACCTGACTAGGCTTCTTAAAATACGAATGTGGAATATTGAGATAAGTATGTTGCTAGCTTAATTGTCTTCATAAAAATACAAATATGGAATATTGGGATGAATATGTTGTTAATTGCCTTGTGTTCGTGTAAGGTTTTGCTAACATAACCTCACCCTGTCACATGTCTAAAAAAAGAAAGAGAATTTAATAAAAGAATGTGTTTAACAACTAAAGTTTAATATATTCCCGGTAAATAGATAAGTTTCTTGATAGGATTATAATACTTTCGTCTTAAAATAATTATTCAGCTTTTATTTTTAAAGTTTCTTTTTCCAACTTTTACTTTAAATATTTTTATTTTTTTATATAATAGTTGATGAAAATAATAATAATAAAAATATGTTTATAATCTAATTTATTTATATATTTTGCATCAAATATTTTCGTTTTAAAATTAGTATTTCCAAACAAAAATATCACATTTTAAAAAAAAGTGATATCATTGTACCATACATACAACCAACAGTATTTGCATCTTAATATTTTTTAAGTTTTTTGGTTGGTTGAAAGGGCAAGTGAGACAATTATTTTAAGGTAAAAACTACTCATTCATTTTCATAATAATTATATTCTGACAAAAAATACATATACCACATAGTTAAAGTTAAAGCTGAAAAAAGCAATTTCAGAATTAAAAACTCAACAATTATTTTGATACGTATGTAATAATAAATAAAGGTGTTTAATTAAGGCAAGTGGGATTAATTTATAAATAAGTTTATGAGTAATGCTATTTATGTCTACAATCTATGCCTAACAACATGCTTAATGCATAAATCACTTGTACATTTGTATTATATATTTTCTCTTTTTAAATTTTCACCAATTACTTTTTTAAATTCATCAATCAAAACATTAAACACACAAGTAGGCTTGCTAATTAGGCATAAGAATCATTTTTGTAAGTTTAAAACATGCTTTTGTGGTAGGTTTTTTTCTTTTTTGGATGTGTCGGTGTGGTGGGCTGATTGCTATGAAACTAGAGGGAATAAGCCAACAGGTTGTCCTTTCTCAAGTTGGGTATTATTGACTAGAATATTATTCAGTTATTTTATAAAATTTATTATTTTGTCTAATCCGGTTTTGGTGGGTATGATTTGGTTACACCAACCAAAACCTTCGCTTTCATGTACGTTTACTATGCATATATAGTTTTGTTTTATTGTCAGAATATATATCATTTTTTGTTTGGGTATGTGAGTTTCCTCAACCTAGAAGTTGTGAGTTCAAGCCTCGTTAGAGTTATGTGTGAAATATGTGGTATAAGTTGTGAAAAAATTACCGTTCTGAAAAAAACATTACGTTTCATGTTATGTATTAAAATAAAATTTTGAGTGTTAACTTCAGGGGTGTTTGTTTTTGTAAATTACATCTGAATCACGTCTGAGTCTGACCGGTCAGACGCGGTCAGACCTTTTGGTTGTTTTTTTTTGAGTCAGACATAGTAAAAGGTATATCATCTGACCGAGTTAGAGTCGATGAGTACATCTGAGTGTCTCTGAACCCTTCACATTTCAAAACCCTTCCAACCCCTTCACCTCTCCACCTCCATCCACCGTCATCTCCACCTCTATCCGCCGCAGTCTCCACCTATAGCCGCTTCCAAGGTATGCTTTTTTTTGTTTTTACATGTTTATGTTTTACTTGTATTGATTTTGTTTTTATTAAAGTTTGATATAAATTTAATATGGGTTTTGTTTAAAAATCAATAGTTTATAATTTGTTTCTGTTATCATAAGATTAGTTTGTGTTCTTGTGATTTAGTTGAAGGTTTGAACTTTTCATTTCATATCTGTTTGTATTATGAGTTGGTATATCTTGCTGAGCTGGTTCACACTTTTTTAACTCTTATTAGTGATAATTTAGGTCTTTTGAATTGTGGGTTTTGTTTGTTTTGTTGTTTTATCATATAGGTTTGTCTCAATTGTGAAGAAATTGGATAAAAATTCAGTCTTAATGGTGTTTGTTTCGGCTTATATAGCCGGCTTATATCGTAAGATTAGGATGCCGTTTGACCATGTTTAGGAGTGTTAAGCATAGGATTGTAGAAATTTATAGATTTTGACTTTTGCAAAACGTGCTTCGAGAATACTTGGTTGAAATGTGTTTCTTATGATGGTTTAGTGGTGATTGAGACTTATCACTAGAGATTTGTGTAGGTTTAAAAGACGACAGAATCTTGTAGAGAAATCAAAATAGTTTTGATCTTTAGTTGTTTTTGGTTCCAAAAGCTCACGGTTTAAAAGAGTCACATAAAACGCCTAAAAATTGTTCTTTTAACATTTAAAAACATCAAATTTTATAGTATAGGATTTCAAGTACAATGAGTGTAACCTGAGTGTAGCAGGCGAGTGTAGCCTTTGTTCAACAGACCTATATCAAAAGTAGAACCAATATCAAAGTAGACACCTTTTCATAGAAAAAAGTGTACTAAATAGAACCCAGAAATTAGATCAACAAAATCTTCACTCTTGATCATTTTTCACTAATTTTTATATTTTTTTTTAAAAAATGAGTTCACATTAAAACGCCCTCTAAAAACATTTTTGTCCTTTTACATTTAAACACATCAATATTTTTCTAGTATAGGATTTTCAAGGACTGTTGAGTGTAAACCTGAGTGTAGACAGGGTGATTGTAGCCTTTGATTCAACATACCTATTATCAAAAGTTAGAACCAATGTCAAAAGTTGTGATGATGGATCGGTCGGGTGATTATGTATCTTTAACATCAAATTAAGAAGTGAACCTATATCTAAAGTGAGTTACTAGATGAATGTCCTCACTTTGATGCTGAGACCTACGTGAGTATACTCCACTGGTATGAATGTATTGAGGAACGCGGGGTGAGAGTTGTTAAAATGAGATACATAACTAGTTGGTGTCACATATCTTTTTTTATCTTTTGTTTTTCGCGTTGTATTGATAAACGACCTCGTATCCCAAAAGCCTAAAACCCCAATTTTTTTTTGATCTCGCGAGTAATAGTAAGCACTTTGTTTTTGCATAGAAGATAGTGTAATCAAAATGTAGCAGGAAGAACTGTTGAAAGTCAACAAAATCGCTGTCACTTCATGATCAGTTTCACTAAGGTCTCCGCAATATTGTCGTTTGATGGATGACAAACGTTTTTTTCTTTTATGATATGGTCTTTTTGATACTGAATTATGTTGATTTTCTTGTAAATGTTGTATTTTATTTTATCTATTACTCGTTTAACCAATTTCACACTAAAATGAGATTCTTGTTTTTCATATCTTGTGGAAAGTAGACTCATATGTCAGTTGTTAATTCTGTTTGTGATTTTTTTGTGAAAGATGATATATAGGGAGTGTTTGGATTATCTTATGTGTTGGGCTGGATGAGCTTATTGAAAATTTGAAAATCATATATATGAGTTGTTTTGGCGTTTGTTTTAGTGTTAGCGCCTTTGGGTATTTAGTTCAGCTGGTTATAAGGTATTGTGTCCTTTAATCGTTAAAAGGTAGGTGACATGCATTATGTCATCTTGTCTTTGTGTTTTCTGCTTGAATATCGCGTAATCGAGAGGTGGTACGTTCGGATCGTCTTTTCATTATGCTTAGCAAGCATTGCCTTTTTATATATTAGAGGTTTAGATCCCTTATAGGAGACCTTGCTCTTTCTTGTCAGTAATCAGAACTTGTAACCAGGGGCTGCACTTCTTGAAGTTAATCTCTGTTGTAATGACTTAAGACCTTTTAATGTTTTGACGCAAATATTTACAAAATATACACGGGTAGCCATCATGGCCAATATTTATGTAATCGGTAGTCATTTATAAAGCATGACAACATGCTTTGATGCTACTGGATTTTTAAAGCCATAAAATCAATCACAAACTCATGCTTACTGGACTTGTATCAGAACCTTACGTTTTCGAGGGCTTTGTCGTGAGGCTTAAACTAATTAAGGGATATAAACAATTTTGGATATCTGAAATATTCTGTAAAGATCGACTTTAGTTGGCTTGGATGTTTATGAAGAGGATCACCTACACTTGTACTCCAGCTGTTGATTACCCATTCAAGTGGTATGGTAACCATTTAGGTATAAAGTAGTTGCCTTGTTTATGTAGCAACTTGGGTATAGTTCAGTTGTGGTTATGGGTTTTAACTTGGGAATAATTTCATTCTCCATTTTTACTACCTGGTTTATGTGGTGCCATTTTCTTCCTCGTTGTATCAGTTGGTGTTGTTGGACATAAGATTTCGAATAGAGCAATGTCACGTTACTGTGGTTTTTAATTAAAGATCTAGATAAGAACTGTGGAGGAATTTGCATCATAAGAAGCCATAGATTGTACTTGTATCCTTGTATATACTTAGGAGCTTGCTAATTGTATCTTGTAACTACTTAGTTTGCTTGCTACTCTTTCTATTTTTATTAAGAATTGCTTTAAAATATAAATAAAGTATTGGGATGAGTATGATACGTACCATACGATTCTTTGTTTGGCTTTGGCACATTGGCCTCTTGGGTGGTTCTGGTACTAAGCATATATATTGTACCAAAACGCATCAAAGTCATGACAGTTCATTGGGTAATGTGAGGTTGTGGAATATTGTACACAAAATCATAGTAGTAAATTTTACTAATTTCCTTCCACAAGGTACTACTAGTGAATTACCGTATCTATTTTTAAAAATCTACTTATTACATTGGCTGTAATTTTAATGTCAAATTTGACTAGACAATATGTTGTTGTCAAGACTTGTGTTATGTCCTGAAAGATGTAGAGTGTGTAGTTAGCAGTCTAATGACGTCTATTGTGATAAATTAATATTAAAATTATAAATTAACCCCCCCCCCCACCTTTTTACAAAATCTCTTTCGCGACCCAATATAAAATAAACCCATAACAAGGGGTACATGATAGATATCATAACTAAATTTTATGTGTTTTCGCATGTTTTTCTTATAGGAATAGGTGACAGTTTCCTACTTTTACTCCCGAACAATACAAGTTTTTCTTGGAATCATGTATCGAAGAAATGAATAAGGTAAAGGCTAAAGGTAATAGCCTACATGTTGAGTCGTGGTCGATAGTCGGTAGAAAGCCTAGTGATGCATTTGGCCTAACCACCAACCAAAATGACAAGTTGAAAAATAATCCGGATTAGTCGACAATGGAAATAATATATGTAGATTGGAGCTTTATTTAAGAAGAGAATAAAACATTTGGCTGATATCATTATAATGATGATACTAAAAAATTCTTAGGGTTGTATACTCAGACTGAAGACATGAGGAAGAGTCGTTGAAATTTGTATATAGCTTAGTGGAAGGTTTTCATGAGGAATACTCTTTTGGAGACGTAACTTTTTTTTTAAAAGTAACATATGTATATTGGAGGTCATTGTGCTGGGGTTTTAATCATATATCTTATTACTCTTTGATGTAAATTTGGTTTAGGATTTTAGTGTTCGGAGTTAGTTGTTGAAAACTAGTCTATTTGATAGATTTTTATCTGTGCTTGTTGTATTATTTCCTATGTTTTTGAAAAGTATTTGCATGTCGGTTCTTTTCGTCGAATGTTGCCTTAAAAAGGCCTTCTTCCAAAAATCCTAGTGTAAAAGTTAGTTGAAGTGAGGATGACGTTGACATTTTAAAAAAGTAGGTGGTTCTTTGGCAAACTAAGCGAGCATGTAAAACCTTGATGGGGTTACGACACTAGTTTTGAAGATGGTTCTTCTAAAGAACCAAATGTCGCAAGAGGTATGAGAAAAAAAAGTAAAAAGGATTCAAAGTTTACAACAGGTAGCCATCATGGAAATATATATGTAATATGTGTCAACTATGAGCATGGCAACATGCTCGATGCTACTGGATTTTAAGCCATAAAATCATATCACAAACACATGCTACTGGACTTTATCAGAACCTTGCGATTTGAGGCTTTGTCGTGAGGCTTAAACTTATTAAGTGATATAACAATTATAGGACTCCCGAAATATTCTGAAAGATCAACATTAGTTGGCTTGCGATGTTTATGAAGAGGATCACCCACATAAGTACTCCAGCTTAGTTGATACCCATTCAAGTGGTATGGTACCATTTAGGTAAATAGTGTGTTTGGCTTGTTTATGTAGCAGCCTTGGGTATAGTTCAGTTGGTTATAGGTTTAACCTGGACTATTTCATTCTCCATTTTTACTACCTGGTATGTGGTGCCCTGTTCTTCCTCGTTGTATCAGGTTTGGTGTTGTGGACATAGTTACCGAACATAGCAATAGACAGTTACTTGTGGTTTTTAAATTGAAAGCTCCAGATAAGAAAGTTGAAATAGCATCATAGGAAAGCCATATATTGTACTTGTATCCTTGTAACTACTTAGCTGCTTGCTACTTGTATCCTTGTAACTACTTAGCTGCTTGCTACTTTCTATTTTTAATAAGAATTGCCTTTAAAAAATAAATAAATTATAGGGATGAAGTATGATACGTACCAGCCCATTCTTTTTTGCTTCGTCACATTTGTCTCATGGGTGTGTTCTTGGTACAAAGCCATATATTGTACCAAAACGCGTCAAGTCAAGACCAGTTCATAGGTAATGTGGGTTGAGGAATATTGTGACACATATCATAGTAGTAAATTATTACATTTCCTTCCACAAGGTACTACTAGTGAATTACAATATCTATTTTGGAAAATTCACTTATTACATTGGCTGTAATTTTATTGTTAAATTTGACTAGACAAATGTTGGCATGACTGTATGAGAAATATATGTTTAGTTAGAAGGGAACGTCGAATGTTTAAGGTAACCGTCAAATTTATTACTAACATGTCTCTTGATTTTATTGTATTTTAATAATTTGTTGTTCCAAATTAAGGAGCTGTAGGTGCCCTTGATGGAACTCTTATACATGCTTCTGTTCCGTCTCATAAACAAAATGTATACAGAGCAAGAGGAAGACCGTTATTAGAATGTTTTAGCGAATTGTGACTTCAACATGATCTTTACCTATATTGTCGCCGGATAAGAAGGTACGGCACACGACGCGAGAATACTTAATGAAGCTTTAGATGATCTAATATATGAGTTTCCGATTCCCCCTTCAGGTATTTAAGTTTAAAATTCTGATATACTCCGTTTGTGAAAACATAGATATGAAAATACACAAAAGTTAATTTGTTTTTTTTCAGATAAATATTATCTGTGTGATGCTGCCTATAGGCATACGCGTGGGTTTATGGCTCCGTATCGCAATGTTAGGTATTGGTTAGGAGACTTTCGTCGGAAACGTGCAATGACGAGTAAAGAAAAATTCAATCACGCTCATGCAAAACTTCAAAACGTGATTGAGCGTGCGTTTGGTGTCTTAAAAGCACGTTTTCCAATATTGAAGAGTATGCCCAAATTTCCTTTGGTTAAACAAAGAGAGATTACTATTGCATGTTTTGCAATTCATACCTTTATACGAAAGGAGGGTTTAAGCGATGATTTTTTTGCTAAATACGACCAAAGTGACATACATGTTAATGAAAATATCCGTGATGATAACGATGGTGATGCTGAAGTTGCTCAACCTATTGGGAGTGAAGCCGATCAACAATATATGATTAACTTACGAGATGACATCGCAACACAAATAATGCAAGCAAGGTCTTGAATTATTTGGTTTTAGATAAGTTACTTGAATGTCTTCATTATGTTAAACTTATGTATTATTTTAAAAAAGTTTGTGTAATAGTTTTTACTATGTTAAAATTTAAAATATGTATTAAGATAATTAATTTAACGGTTTATTGTTGTGTTAAATATATGATAAAAACGTTTTGTTTCATGTTTATACAAGTTACTTATTCATCATATTATTATTGTTTGATATATACTTTAAAAAATAAACCATTAAGACAATTTTGAAAAAACAAATAACATTTTTTCATTCAGATTCAGACATTATGACCACCTCTTACCAGTAAGATGTGGTAGTCAGATTCAGACCCAAAACATCTTAATGAAACAATCAACACCTTCATATCATGATGAGGTCTTATTTTGGAATTCGGATACCAGCGAGCCTACAACTCTAACAAAAAAAAACATCGAGTTTGTCCGAATAACATGCACCTTTTTTATTGGAAAAATGATATACACTCTTACAATTTATTCTTACAAATCATCTTACCCATGTAATAGGTGTATTTAAAAAATGATTGAATAAAATGAAGAAAATAAAATAATAAAATCCAGTTGTCATTTTATATGTGGGTATGAGAATAAGTCGGAGGAAAATTGTAAAAGGATATATCAATCCTCTTTTTATTATTTCAAAAGTGCATATGCAATATGCGTGGAGAACAATTGGTTCACTTTTCGTCCATGAGTTAGGATCAAATGAGAAGTGATCTTAAGATAAGAAGGATAAGAAGTAACCACAATCGCATATTCGAGATGCACCGACCTAAATAAGATGCTTCTCTATAATTTTAGATGCATTATAATGTGTTTTTTAACTTTTAATTAGATGCATATACGTATATTAGATGCATTTCATGATTTCTTTTTTATTTTGTTCCTCTACATGTGTCAAAATCATAAAAATCATTTTGCACCATTTACATTTCAAATTAATTTTCGAAACTCAAAAGGATGCATCAATATGAATAAAAATGCATCTAATTGCAAGCCGTTGCATCTCAAATGTGTGGTTATAGTCACTTCTCACTACTTTTTATTTTAATTTACTTCTCATTTGATCAAATGAAATGACTGTAATACTATCATCCCAGTACAAGAATGATTAAATATTACTCATTTTATTTTAGTCATAGACGATAATTTAATTTGTAGAAAATGAGTCGGAGATTTAGACAAATTACATGAATGGACTTTAGCAAATTTACTCAAAATCAAAATAAAAATAATATAAGAATTTTGGTGATGTGCAATGCAAGGTTTTTAAAAGTAGCATTGTTTTCGTCTTTGCAAAATCGAGATCAAAGATCGAATTAGAATCATAAGATCATATAATAATGTTATATTCTTAACAGTTTGTGTAATATTATACAAATCTACGAATTATTATATATCATAATCACAAAATTATGTGAATATTTCATAGAATTGTTGTCATAAATTATGATTATGAAATGTTTAAGAAAATTAACATGTTGTTTTTTGAATTGTACAAAACACAATCTATAAATTAACATATTGTTTTTTGATTTTACTATTTTATGGTTAAGATCGAGATCCTATAAGATCTTAAGCTTGCAAAAATCTTATATAAAATCCGAATCATATTTACTTTGCAGTATCATAAAATTGTAATATCATAGATCATAATCAAGATCTTAACAACCACAGTGCAATGTGTTCCCTTTAAAAAAAGTTTAATATTTTTCTATTTCATTGTCTTGAAAATGTAATGTTTTAAAGCAATATTATTATGAGAAATAATATTTCTTACTACTATTATATATCTATGAAGTAAATTTAGAAGATACAAGGTTATTACCCCTTTAAAGCAACGAGATTTTAAACTCGCGCTCTGCCGCGGAGCGCAGGGTTTTAGAGTTTAACTTAATAGCGGGACTTAGGTAGCTATATACATTAGAAATTACACAACTTATGAACCTTTCCTAGTAGTTGCAGAAATCATTCCCTTATGGAAAACCTATAAAGTAATACCAAAAGCCCTCAAAAGAGACATTAAATGTATATTTCCAGCAAATGAGTTCGTGCTGCCATATTGTACGCGTACAGCATCACAGTTGTTGCTTTAGATGCTCATAGGCTGCTAAAAAATCAACATACATAACAAAGCAACTGAATCTGTCCCGCATTTGCTTGGGACGTTCTTGTGCTTGTAAGATCCTTTTGTGCATGTTCGTACGCCTATAGATCATCAGTCAACACTTCTTCAATAGATGTCCTCACAACTTTGCTGCAAGCATCACGACAAATCAATTAGGAGCCAGTTTCCAAAGCTTATAACTCATAAATCCATACAAACATCACAACTTTATTAAGAATCCAGTATCCGCGGTAAAAAAAACCTACACTAGAAAACTACGTCAAAGCTTTATAGTTTCTACAATCTACGAATACCTAAAATGTATAAAAAATGAAATAAAACCAAACTACGTAAAAGGGTCAACCAAAACATGGAACTACACTTACCCTTAATGTTTCTCGCCCGCGCATGGATAACCTTCTGCTTGTTAACCGATTCCTCTTCATTTTCCATCCTCAAAAAACACTTCCATCAACTACAAAGAAAAACATCTATTAAAACACCTTCTAAATCGTAAGTATGAACATATTAAAAAAACAGTTATTGTGCAGAATGTCAGGTGGGACGATGCATGTATTTCATGTCTAGTTTGCATGGTAGGTCTAATTTGATGAATGATAAGTCTATAACATATTGTGCAGGATGCCAGGTGGAGCGATGCATGTATTTTATGGTGTCTTTGTTTCACTTTTCTTCATGTCTATTTATATGTTACTTTTTCCATAGTTTTTTTTATTCTCATAGTTTTCTTATAGCTAAAATAACTGCTCCTTTAACATTGCTTGAAAAGTTGGCGCGTGCTGCTGAGTCGAATGCTACGAAGGATCAGTTGATAGTGCTGTTTGAAAGAGAGGTTGCTGAGGAGCTGGGAAAATTAAGGACTTTCGCAGGTTATCTAGTGAATTGGGGGAAGCTGTTAGGAGGAGGGATGGGTATGTTGCTGAGCTTAGGGCGTCAAGGAGTTGTGATGATGCTCTTAAAACTATCAAAATGTTAAGCCACATGCAACTTGACGATATGGAGAAGGCTGCTCGCTTGCTGTTAATGGTGAGTGATACTCAGATTAAAGTGGATGAGAAGGCCAGTTTCATTATGAGGATGAGGAACCGTGTGGTGGTTTGAGTTTTTATATCTGCATGCTAGGTGGCGGTTGTGTATGTCTAGTTTGGTTTATGTAGTTGTGGGTGTGTAAACGGTATGTTAGTTGTCGATGTTTAATCTATGAAGTTTATGAATGGTGACTTCTGTATGGTGACTTTTGTATTAATAAATGGAAGTAGTGTGGTTTAATCTTGTCTTTTTTTGCCTTGATATTTATTTCTTGGATGTAGTATAAAGTTTTGTGTGTTTGTGTGTTTTATTGTTTTTTCTGAAGACCTTGTTGACTCGATCTGATAAAGATTAAGTCCAAGTTAAGAGGAAAATGAACTGAGAAATACCTGTTTGTGTGCTTGAGACGGTGAAGCTTCATGCAATTCAGTCTTAAACATATGCAGATGGACTAAAGTTTAAGAGATATGCTGCGGTTATCTTAGTTGGAGCATAAGGCATATACTTCTCCCAAAACTGCAAAAACAAAAAGACAAATATCAGTAGCGGTTTTGCAACCATGAAAGGGCCAAGGTTGCACCTATACAATGTACTTTTATGGACGTAAAACTGGGTAATAAGAAGCCACTGGGTTGGGCTAATAAAAGTGTTTATTTACATACTTGTAGTTAACAATATCTAGAAGAGTCAAGTGTGTACCTCATAGTCACGCTGCTTCTACTATGAATTGTTATCACCACTATATGAGCAAATACTTGCACCTTATTATCATCACCTGTTCGAATGTGCAATAGCAAAAATGTATTAGCAAAAGCGTGATAACGAACTCCAAGAATGATGATTGCAATTTCAGTGTTACTTCAAATTTATGCAGATGTTTAATACCATTTTTGATGTTTTTAACTCCATTGAGCCCTTGATAAGTCAAATGTTCCAAAGTTTCCATCAAATCATTTGTAATTCTGCTTACCATCACGGCACCATACATCTGCTAAAATCTGCTCTTTGATGAATCCGTAACTGAAGAAGGTGTGATGTAAGCCGTTGGTGTCTCTACAGATTCTACCTATGCTCAATTTGGAAAAAAGGCACTCCACCAGATTGTTTAAGCAATAATCAGTATACTATTTAGTTATAACCACACAAAAAATCAGCACCTACAATTTGTTTTTTAGAGTATACCTTTTGTCCCGTATGCATACCCAAGAAGCGTCGAAGAAAGGTAAGAAGTAGACAGTGGTTTTGGTTGTTTCCGCTAAGCGCTGAACATTCTGATTCTTGAATAGCTTATCTGCACATAGAGTATCATGGTTGATGTTCTAGGCACTGATAAGCGGCTTAAGAATCATCACACACCATACAACAACAAAGTTGCGAGAAACAGAATTTAACCCACAATGGCTGCAAACAGAATGGAAATATATGATATAGGCAGCTGCAATTTATAATCAGCGAAAGACTAGGAAAAAAAGACAGTCAAACTTTTCATAAAATATGTTGAGGAATAATAAGATGGGTATCTAAAAAGAAAGATGGGAAACAAAAGAGGACGCGCCGAAAAAATAAGGCGTACCGAACTATTTGTCACGGCGTTCTCTTCGGTTTTGCATCCTTTTTTGTTAAAACACATTATGCCTATGACGAAGGCCTTTTATTAGGTTAATCAATGAGCATGCATAGAAAAAGTGAAAGGCTCAGATAAAAGGCAACAGTTGAGAGAAAATTGAAGTCTGTCACGGTTTCATACATCGTCAGTTGCCTAGCCAAGCAACATACTTCAATATCTTCCACTGAAGCCACCTCTATTAATCAACACTTTGTGAGTGAAACAACATAATAAGGATTTTATCGAACGATAAGTAAATGCAGCACAAGAGCCAACTACATGATAAGGGTTTTATCACTCTCACTTATGCCTAATTAGAAGCCATCTTCTTAACGTCAACATACATGACAATGATAAACCCTTATCTCTAACTTGCATCCAAACACAAACCGACATCGCCTTAGCAAACAAAACTTAACCCGCAATGGCTGCAAACATAATGAAGTGATGCCTCGCCAAAGTACCTATCAATGAGTTATGTCAATTTACACAAAACTCCTTTCAATCTCACTTGCTATA
>BQNB010150345.1:0-16048 GCA_026074375.1 Tanacetum coccineum
CCTCGTTGTATAAATAAAACGATTAAATAATAAGGGAAATAGAATTAGAACAGAAAAATCCCTGATGTCTTGCTCGTGATAATTATCCAAGCTGGGTTCTTGAGCAAAAAACATGTTGACTAGGGCTTCAGCATGCCTGGATGAGTTCAACACATGTCCTTTTCTGAATATACCATATCATTCTTTCAGCAAGGTCCTGCATAAAAGATTAGAAGACAAGTGCAATTTCTATCTCGCTATAATGGTATAAGAAAATAATTAAACACATGACTGTACAGGGATTAATACGCCGTATCCCAAACCCTAGGATACGTCGTATTGTTCCTGTAAAAACAATTAAATACTGGAAATTAAATATTTAGTTTTAAAAACTGATAACGTCTAGACATCTCTATACGTTGTATCCAGATGGGTTCGATACACCATATAGAGTGTCTGGGAAGACAGACTCGTGCAACAAACAATTAAAATGCGATAAACAATTAAAATGACCGGGTTGTCTCATGGGAAGCACTTTTGTTTACAGAAAAGTCTTTCTGTTAGACTTGCCCCAATTTAATCCCATCCTTATAAAACAACTTAGGGTCGAACGGGATGCCAAATGGCACATACAAATTCTTAATTAGGAAAATGAATGACATCTCATTGCTAAGATGATTACAAGTCATGATATTTACATGTAGTTTCTTGATAAAAGTTTCAGTTATGAAACATGTATTAGATGTATCATGACTTGTTTCCAAAAGCTTATTTGACCCTTGTGTATCAACATTTATTACATTAGGTAGTGGTATGACAAACATATCCCCCGAAGGTTGCTTAATATCAATTTTATCATTATTATTGTCCGTATCTGATTTTAGATCATTAGGATAAATCACGTTAAAAGCCTCGTCCGAAATTTTCCATGCGAGTAAATGGAGCGATCTCGTGAGTATTCACTTTCCACTAGCAATCTTGTAATTTTACCAGTACCTCTTATTCAAGCTCGTGGAAGTTTTCAAAGCAGCTTTTCAACCATATGCTGAATTTTATATACCGCTAGGATTGCTTCTCCCACGATCTCTATTTATTTTTGTTTTGAGTGCTAAGGTTTCATCATTCAGTTTCCCATCAGCAAGTTCATTATACCAACTGTGATCTTGGAGGTCATGCTTCCTACCCGAACCATTCCTGGCAGTTCCCCACCATTATAGAATCCGTCAATATCAGAAGTGCACCTGGGCCACTTAGTTTTCCCATTCTTAAAGCGGTAAGGTTCACATATGTGATCACATAGTTGGTACGGTACCCCATTTTCCGACCACGGTTCATCAGTACCCTCTTGTTCATATTCATCATAAGTTTTGAAGTTTTGGATATCATAAGTGAATAGATCAATGTTAATTTTTAGAAGGTAGTTTAATTCGTTGAATGCCTTGCATAAGGGTGTCTCAAAGTCAAATAGGTTTCCCTCTATCATGAAGATTTCGGGAGCATTGTTAGTTTCATTTGGGTCTTCTTCCTCCTCGATCTCTTCATCATCATTGTGGTCAGAAAGGTGGTGGAATTTTAAAATGAACTTTTCGACCATGTTATCCCAAGTAGTAATTGAGCCCATAGACTCCTTGGTAAACCATTCATGTGCAGCTCCTGTCAGCGAAACAGGGAAAATATTAAGCCTGAATTGGTCTTGAGTCAACCCTTTAATTTTGATTGTGCCAACAACATCAAGAAATATATTGATGTGTTCGTATGCGTTTTCCCCTTTGTTTCCATTAAAAGCATCATTACGTATCTTTTCTAAGAATGTCCCTTGTATTTCGACGATGCATTTCTCGACTATTCTTCCTTCGTTGTCATTACAGACAAAATTCTTTCGGGTAGCAGTGATGTAGTTGTTTGGTTCTGCCATGTGGGTTTCTTTGTCAACGGTTTCCTACGATTAAGCACAAATAATCAGTAGGATGTGCCCTAGGGAAAGGGAACACATAAAACAGGAAATCGAAAGCAGAAAGATTACTACTGTTATTGTATCAGATGATGAATACGCCGCATGCAATTAATTTGAATATGCCGTATGGGTCTGTTGAATGCCAGTACGCCATATAGAGCTTACTGAATACGCTGTATTGTTGTGGAACAGATACGCCATTTAGACAGTAAAACTCAATACGCTGTCCTGATCAGAAAGGTTTGATACGTCGTATCCAACTAGTGGATACAGCGTATCAGATGATTAGTCAGAACATAATACTATTTAAAAATAATTAAATGCGGGAATTTAAACAAACAATTAAAACACACAATGCGAATAAATACAAACAAAGTTAATTGATATATGATGATACTAGCAAATAATTATGGTTAGAAATACTGATAAGAATAAGGTTGAATTAATTACTCCCCCGGCCAGTTGGCGCCAAAACCGATTGTTTCGTGTAGGTCAATAATTGAGTATCAAGTTTTTACATTTATATTTAGCCGACAAACCAAAACAACACTTTTAACGAGCAGTGTACCCAGTCAAGATGGAGTTCGCAGTAAGTAGGGTGTGCGAACCTAAGAGTGGAACATTAATCCAATAATTCTATCATAATTTTAATATCCTATTTACTGGTTAAACCTATGCTATGTACGTTGTCTAATGAATGGGGGGTTTAGCCTGAGAGACTGGCACAAGTTTGTTGATGACAAATATCAATTCAATACACAATAAACACAAAAGATGAAGAATATAAGATAGAAAAGTGGTACAATCCAAATGATAGAAAACTGTATTAGCCATATTAAATCCAGTTCAATGCTGGTTTGTTTGTTTTAGTGCAATGATTTACTTATCTCAAAGCGGCATATCATTCTTAAGACTTAGGCGGGACATCATCCTAAGACCTAGATACAATTAATCCTGTCACAATTAATGCATCCACATAAAGCATCCTTTAGTTTAATTATACTCAATCTTAGAGAATTAAAGCAGTGGTGATCCTATTAAAGCCCTAGCCCAATGGGACTTTACCCACTTATTGTTTGACGTTGTTTCATATACTGGTAGTCCACTATTCCAATCTTTATCATAAATTAAAGCATGAATAGCTGAAAACATAAACGGGTCACCTACCGGTCCAACTAAGCTCATAATCAAAAGACAAAGACAGAACGTTATTTGTGATCCTATTGGTCCAGTAATATAAGACACGATATAAAGAGCTAATCCCGGTATCTAGATTACTTGTCGTAACACTAGACCCAGTTGAATGATAGGTCGCATATTCAAACACAAACATATATTGAGGTGAATAAAAATAATTAACAAATCAACGTTAAATTAAGAATCGATTTAAAGACAACCAAACATTAAACTTTCATTAAGATGGCTAATACCCAAGGGTATTAGCCCACAACCATTGTAATTATACAAGCGTAATCAAATAATTAAAATCGAACGATTAAGAGAGTACAAAATTTACAAGGGGGGGGGAATAATGGTTAATGGCTTCTATGGAGTCGTGAACAATGCTTGACCTGGAGCTGATCTTCCTCTATAATTCCGGCTTAATGAGTATGGTATAAAGAATATTATATTGCAACACTGAAAACTCGTTTTTTAGAGTCTTCTAATTTATTAGTTGCTGAAAACACTCGATACGCCGTATACCAATAGGTCAATACGGCGTATTGGGCAGGATTCCTTGGAGTGCGTGCTATGTTTGTAATAAATCTTTGATATCATTCACAATTTACTTGATTTACTGTATCTTCGAATAGTTATCTTCTTGGATACTGCGTATGAAGATATCATGGATACGCCGTATTAGGAATTGGTAAAACGCGTTTCTTATGAAGTCTTGGCGCAGATACGCCGTATCTCTTTAGTTGGATACGGGATGGAGAATTTTAGAAATCCTTCAGATGTCTTCGTTTTATTTTATTTATATTCTCCAAATTGTGCGCCTTTTAGCATGTCTTCACAAAATACTCTTGAGTTACTGCATTTATCAACTTTAAAGTAATTAAGTACCAAATAATGCAATAATTATATAAAAGTGGGCAAAATAGATGGGATAAATGATGTAATAAAGTGACGTTATTTGATGTCATCATGTACCAATAATTGTGATCGTAGTAAAAATACATGAGTTTTGACTACTTTTTACATTTCCATTGCAATGTGCAATTTTTCCCAACCGTACCAGAGATAGAAAATGACACAAGACACAGGAAATACATACTTTACACTTTAAGAAACTAGCAACTGATAAATGGACTTAATCTAATAGGGTAGGCTAAGGTGTAAAGGTGTAACGAAACAAATAGTTGTGTTTATACCTAAAGATTGCTAACCATGTGATTAGTTAATAAAACAACATATATAGGCTTTTTCGGTGTAATCCTAGAAATTTACCAATTTAAACAAGTTATTCCATCTAAATCCAAAGTACTCATTATTGTGGTCTCGAATAGATATACCAAGCAAAGTTCTAAAGTCTGCAACATCACCGGCACACTCATATTTTTGTAGAATTTGGGTAAACATTTAGAAACGGATAAGGCTGAATCCTCACAATATCTAATAAGGGTTATGTGTGCTGGTTATGTAAGAAATAATTCCACAAAATTATGCTTTGAAAAAAAAATTAAATTTGAGCATAATTTAAGCATTTTAATGTTAAAAATAGGACAAGTAACGTTCTAATTCCCATTCCCACACTTAAATTATACAACGTCCTCGTTGTATAGATAAAACATTAAAAACGAGAAATAAAAGAATTAGAACGAGAAACGCCCCTAATGTTTTGCTCGGTAGATTCTCCATTGTTGATTTCATGAGCAAGAATTCCATATTTATTGATACTTCACCAACTTTTGTCGATTTCTTTCCATCGAGGTCATGTGCAAAATATAGGAAAACCATGTAAAATCCTATCTCGGGTAACCTACGGCTAATAAAATAAAAACAAAACTGTACAGGCAGTCAATACGCTGTAAAAAGCATCTATACGGGTCATTCTGCTGAATACGTCGTATCATATAATGAATAAGCCGTATAGACAGAAGTGACAATAAAGTTTTAAATGCAGAAAAATAAAGGACTAATAACGTCAAGACATTCAATATGCCGTATGGTATGGAGCGGATAAGCCGTATTGATGTCTGGGAAGACATACTCGATAAAATAAATAACTGTTCAGGTTGTCTCCCGGGAAGCACTTTTCTTTTTAGCTAAGTCTTTAAGTTAGACTTTCTCTTCAGCTTTTACGTCGTATCTTCTTTGAATTCGACGTCCTCATTATCTTCTGTATCAATATGTCCATCGTAGTACTTCTTCAACCTTTGTCCATTGACCTTAAAGGTAATTTTGTTTTTATCGGTGATTTGTATGGTCCCGTACGGATACACAATTTTCACCACATTTGGACCGTACCACTTTGATTTGAGCTTTCCCGGATGCATCTTAAATCGAGAATTAAATAACAATACCTTGTCTCCAACTTTAAAGTCTTTATCCCCTCGAAGCCTAGAGTCATGCCATTTCTTGGTTCTTTCCTGGTAGATTCGGGTGTTCTCGTATGCTCCATCTCTTAATTCCATTAATTCATTAAGTTCCATGAAACGGTTTTTAGCCGCAGCTGTGAGATCCATATTACATTGTTTAGTGCCCAATATGCCTTATGTTTGATCTCCACAAGTAGGTGACAAGCATTCCCATAAACCAACCTAAAGGGTGTACAGCCTGTAGGTGTTTTGTAAGCGGTTCTAAATGCCCACAACGCATCGTCAAGCTTTTTTTGAACCAATCATGAGTTATATCAAACTGACCTTTCCAAAATACGTTTAATAGCTCTATTGGTCACTTTAGTTTGTCCATAGGTTTGAGGGTGATATGCAGTTGATAATTTATGAGTCACTCCATATTTTCGCAAGGCTTTTTCTAATTGGAAGTTACAAAAATGTGTCCCCCGATCACTAATTAAAAAGCCTTAGAAACTAGTAGTCCACTGTCCAAGTCTTTACCAATTGAATAAGTACATACTCGTTGATCCCAGGTTCACCTGCTGGTCCAACCAAGCTCAATAATATAAAGGTTAAGATAGGGCATTATTTGTGATCCTATTGATCTAGATATATAAATCACTATATGGAGAGCGATCCCGACATCTAGCTAACTTGGTCGGTATCACTAGATCCAGCTGAATGATAGGTCGCATAAAAAAGCACGTAAACAAGTAAAAATTAATAAACATAAACAAGCAATTAACGATAAAATAAGCATTCGATATAAAAAAACCAAACATTTAAATATTCATAATCATGGCTAATACCCAAGGGTATTAGCCCTAAATCATTGTGATCAATAGAAGAGTAATAACTCAACCAAGGTAAACTAAATGAGTTAACGGATGATACCAAAAAGCAAACGATTACAAGAGTATAAGAGATTACAAGGTGTTTCCTATGGAATTAATAGCTTTGCTTCACCTCTTCTCCTCTTTTTGTCTTCTGAAAATCAACTTTTGTGGTTAAGGTATCTATAATATGACCAAGCACATTGAAAACACGTTTTTAGATTTTCTATTTATACTGTCTGGAATTTGTTTGATACGGCATATCGAGAGAGTTGGATATGGCGTATCGGAGGTTTCTTAGAGTAGGGACCACGTTCGATATCTTCCAGAATATTTTATTACTTTATATTGAATATGGATGTCTCATGGATACAGCGTATTGGATTTTGTATCTTCATGTTTCTGTGAAGTGCAACACAAGTACGTGGTATCTTCCTTGTGGATACATGATGTGTCGTTTTGTGATATGTTAATTTTATGATTTTAAGTTTTAAATTTCTATTTTTCCGACTTAACCAAAAACAACACTTTAACGGACAGTGTACCCGATCGATGGTAGTTCGTGGTAAGTAGGGTGTCGATCACTAAGAGCGAGAAACAATCTTTTCAATTTATTAATATTTTGGTTATCTAAACTAAGTTAATTATATTCTATGTTAAACCTATGCTAAACGTATGTTAATTCTAAATCTAACGGATAAGGGGGGGTTTTCAGCTTGAGAGACTGGCACAGGTTTTGTCGTGACTAAAATCAACTTAAGATACTAAAACACACGCAAGCAAATTAACAGAAGATAAAAGAGCGGTCTAGCCAGATATAAGAAAATTATTAACCATATGAATCAATCAGAACGTTTGGTTTTGTTTATTTAGTGTAATGATTACTTATCTCGAGGCGGCATATCATTCTTAAGACTTAGGCGGTACTTCTTCCTAAGACCTAGATACGAAGAATTCTGTCACAATTAAACGTATTCGCATAAAGCATCCTTATTTTCTGATTATAATCTATCTTAGGGATTAAAGCAATGGTGATCTTGTTAAACCCTAGCTCATAGAGACTTTACCCACTTACTGCTTAAAGGCAATTCATACACTAGTAGTCCACTAACCAAGTCTTTACCAATTAATCGAGAACGTACTCGTTGATACCAAGGTCACCTGTTGGTCTAACTAAGCTCACAATCTAAGGGCAAAGATAGGTCGTTATTTTGTGATCTTATTGGTGATGTATAAATCACTATATGGAGAGCTATCCCGGCATCTAGATTACTTGGTCCATATCACTAAATCCAGTTGAATGATAGGTCACATACAAAAGCACGTAAACAAGTATAAACTGATAAACATAAACAAGCAATCAACGATAAATTAAGCAATCGAGATAAACAAGCCAAACATTCAGTCTAATAATAATGGCTAATACCCGAAGGTATTAGCCTTCAAACATCATAATCAATACAAAAGTAATAATTTAGCCAAGGTAAACTAACCGAGTTAACGAATGATACCAAAAACTAAACGATTACAAGAGTATAGGAGATTACAAGTTGTTTCCTATGGAATTGATTACGTTGCAAGACCTCTTCTGCTCTTCTTCTCTTCTAAAAATTGACTTTTATGTTTTATTTAGCACACTTAAAACTCGTTTTTGAGTTTTCTATTTATAAGGTCTGGAAAAAGTTTGATACGGCGTATTGGGGGTTTCTTAGAGTAGGGACCACGTTTGATATCTTCCAGAATATTTTATTTCCATAGCTTGAATACGGCGTATTGGTCTTCCCTGGATACGGCGTATTGATCTTGTTTCCTTCGTGGTCTTTAGTGAAGTGCAGGCACATATACGCCGTATCTTCCTTGATGGATACGGCGTATTGGTTGTCAGAACAGTAATCTTCAAATATCTTCGTTTAAGCTCCAGAATGCGTGCCTTTTAGTTAAACTTCACCAATACACCAAAAAAAAAAAAATAAAAAAAAAAAAAAAAAAAAAAAAAAAAAAAAAAAAAAAAAAAAAAAAAAAACAAAAAAAAATAAAAAAAAAAATAAACAAAAAATAATTTACTTAACAATATCAGAATAACGATTAAGTACACATCTTTGCACTAATAGAAATAAAATGAGTTTATTTCATGGGATAAATGATGCTATAAAAGTAACGTTATTTGATGTCATCAAATATCCCCCACTTGAATCCTACTTGTCCTCAAGTAGCCTTTAGAAGTTTATGAAAATGTTATCCCTAAGGATTTTTCCGTTTAAGTCATTATATGATCCAATACCAAGTACACAACCAAACACCTTACGAAATAGAAAGATGAAAACACTCCAATCACTCAACTAATCTATTGGTAACATGTAACTTAATTCTCTCAATTTCTCAGTCTGACGATAATTACCAATCAGGCTTGGCAAAGATACACACTTATCGCCGCTATGCTAAGGAGTAACAAGTTTATAAAGGTAAAATAGGTTTTTATTATAAGGCTTAGGGTTGATCATTCTACAATCTTTCACCAAAAGTACCATACCAATAAGGCAGCTGAAGCACACATACATGGCCGTAACGACAGAATAGACATGTGTGTTTGATCACATACTCCTTCGAGTTTAACCAAGGGTTAGGATGAGATATGATATAGGTAGGGAATCTTCTAACATTCACCATGGTAATAAACAACAAGACAGCTGGAATCATGCATAACACGACGTAACGACATAATAACATCATGTTCGAGCACATCTTCATTCGCGTAAAAACCCAAGTTAATGATTATGAAAAGGTAATAAATTTTGTTAAATACAATTACAAAAAAAATAGACTAGGTTCCCCCACTCCCCCCCAAGGATACAGTGCATACACTTTTTTTCCTGACCGGTTTACCATGAAAAAGAGACAACTAATTTACACAACGTCATGATTCATAGATCAAAACAACAACCTGAGTTGGCTTCCCAGCAACGGTCAACCTCCCAATCATCTCATACTTATATACTTTAACTAGGCAAGTTCGATATCTACCACTTTATACAAAACTTTATGATCGTTAGGCTTATAGATGTACAAGAATAATCTATCCTTCATATTAATTCCTTCGGTCTAGCTTTTGCCGAAACGATTATCCTTCAAACATTCTCCATCTTATTTTGTTGCCATTTTTTCAAACTTTCGTTTTTATATACTAACTACGAAACTCGGTTTAATTTCACCATCTTCACGAACATAATAACTCCGGATAATTCCTTCGATAATTCTTCATTCTTCGGACGTACCAATATTTGTGTTGGTAATAAAAATACATAAGTTTTAACTACTTTATACATTCCCATTTGCAATGTGCAAATTTCTTCCCAACCGTACCAAAGATAGAAAATTGACACAAGACTCGGGAAATACATACTTTACACTTTAAGCAACTAGCAACTGATAAATGGACTTAATCTAACAGGGTAGGCTAAGGTGTAAAGGTGTAACGAAAAACGAACATAGTTGGTGTTATTCCTAAAGGATTGGCTCTACAGGTTTTTTAGGGGTATCTTACTCTTAAGATGAGAGTAAACAAAGGGTTTATACGGGGGTTAACTAACCAGTGTAGTTAGTTAATAAAACAACATATAAAGGCTTTTTGGGTGTAATCCTAGAAATTTACCAATTTAAACAAGTTACTCCATCTAAATCCATAGTACTCATTATTGTGGTCTCGAATAGATATACCAAGCCAAGTTCTAAAGTCTACAACATCACCGGCACACTCATATTTTTGTAGAATTTGGGTAAACATTTAGAAACGGATAAGGGTTAAATTCTTACAAAATCTAATAAGGGTTATTGTGTAAAGGTTATGTAACAAGTAATTTCACAAAAGTATGCTTGAATTTTTTTTAAATTTGAGCATAATTTAAGCATTTTAGTGTGAAAAATAGGACAAGTATACATTCTAATTCCCACCCCCTACTTGAATTATACAACGTCCTTGTTGTATAGATAAAACATTAAAAACGGGAATTAAAAAGAATTAGAATGAGAAACTCCCCAGATATTTTGCTCGGTAGATTCTCCAAGTTGAGTTTGTGAGCAAGGATGTGTGTTGAACAACCGTCTTGAAGTTTCAAGACTCCAACACTTCTATATTTCTATATTGTAGATACTTCACCAACATTGTTGATTTCTTTGCAGCGAGGTCATGTGCAAAATATAGGAAAACATTGCAAAATCCTAATATCGGGATCTACCGTTATTAAATAAGCTAAACAAATTATACAGGAGACTAATACGCCGTATCCATAAAGTGGAATACGCCGTATTGAGAAACCTGTAAAAAGTATCTAAATACGGGTCAGTCTGTTGAATATGCCGTATCTTGTGCATGAATACGCCGTATTGACAGACTTGACAATAATGTTTTAAAGTGCATAAAAAATAAGGACAGATAACGTCTAGACATTTAATACGCCTTATAACGGATACGTTGTATTGGTGTTTGGGAAGACAGACTCGATAAAAATAAATATCAATCCGGGTTGTCTCCGAGGAAGCACTTTTCTTTCAGCTAGTCTTTAAGTTAGACTTTTTCCTTCCAGCTTTCTTCACACCATCTCATGCACGCTTATGTGCCCTGCATGTGAGCCACTCTTCCATCTTCGCATCTCGAACATACTCGGGCCCTAAGTTCAAGACCCCCTTGTGAAAATCTTGAGATTTTGGTACGAGTGCGAGATCCTATTCATCTTATCTTCTTCACTCACATATAATAATGGCGAGATCTTGTTGCATTGTTTATTAGTGTGGCGTTTAAACCTCGGATGTGACCATACTATTTGGTAAGTAACTTCTTCATTACCATTGTAAATGGTAATCATTCCTTTAAACCGTCTTGCATTAAACCCAACTTCTCTCAAAAACGGTTAGCCAAAAATAACATCGCCCATTTCTTCATCACGATAAGCTTCCATATATTCTAAAACTGCAAAATCTATTAAGATAGAAAAAGTTCCAACAAAGATTATTGTTATGTTTTCATTAAGGCTTCAAATACATTATTTCCCTTGTATTCCAATTTGTCCTTCATTATAGAATTATAAAACTTTTTGGACATCACATTTACGTACAAGATAGGGAAAAAATTAGCGTGTAAAAATTCAAAACCTATCATGCAAGAAAACTTCAAGTTTTGAGCACAATCAATACGGATCTTCTTATCGTGGTCACAATCACTAGGATATCCAAAAATTTTGCTAACCATTCTAGCATCATTCCTAGCTCTAAATTCCTCAACTACCTCACATTCCTCAATGGTGGGCATTAAATCATCAACTTGATCTCTCCTAAGCTCTACTGGTACATTAAGATCATTTTGTTCAATGTAATCTCCAAATAAAGGTCCTAATGATCTATTATAACACCAAAGTCTCTCCTTTAGCCTAACTCTAAAACAATTTCCATTCTTTCTCTAAGCGTAGTTGTAGACCCACTTAATTACACTACTATCAGGTTTAACACTTTGAGAAAATTATTTTAACCTCCCCCAACCTCCAAGGTAAGCTTCCTTTGAAACATCAATCTTAGCATGGCGGTAGACAAAAATGGTCTTTTGAGGATCAATGGCACTTTGATATTTTCGAGCATATCAAGAATTATAACATCTACTGGGAAAACAAATTTACCAATCTCTACTAGCACATTTTTAGCAATTCCTTTTGGATATTTCACGGTCCTATCTGTTAATTCGACTATCAACTTAGTGTAAGACTAATTCCGTCCTAAACTAAAGTTAAGGTAGGTCGAGAGAGACATGACACTTACGCTAGCTCCTAAGTCAGCAAGGGCATTATCAAAGCAAACATTATTAATATAGCAAGGTAAAGTGAAACTTCCTGGGTCTTTCTCCTTTCGGGGTATTGATTTATCGATATGTGAAGCTCCATATGAGTAAGATTCTGAAAATTGCAGTCCATTATATCCCTTCATTGCTTCACATAAGGCAATCAATTCCAATCGACATTGAAACAGGAATTGCGTTTGTCCTGTCATCGTACATCAGGTACAGTTTGTCCAGTGGATACGGCGTATTGGTGTGATCCAATACGACGTATCGATCTTGCATCAACTTCAACAGTAGTCAAGTTCGACTTGACATGGTCTAACAATATTAACCCTTTGATTAACATTACTATTTTTAAATGTTGTATTCTTGTGAATTGGCCTCTTAACAGTTGAATGTGTTGTTTTAGAAAGATATGACATTGGTCTAACAGCATTTACTGTCGTTTTTGAGTGAGCAGTATTAACTTGTCTAGCAGTATTAACTGATACTGCTATTTTTAAAGTATTTGTCTACAGTATTAAATGAATACTAACAGACTTGTCAATAAGTACTCCTTCATTGGAACCATGTTCTTTTTAGCACAGGGGTGAGTCTTTTTTAGCAAAGTTTTGATGATTCACCCTTTGAGCATTGTTCCAAACAGGTTTTACCATCCTTTAATTTTGAAACTGTTTTTGATGGTAATTGCAATCAACTTGCAAAATGATCAAAGCTTCTACACGCATAACATGCCTTATTAAACATCTCAAAATTGCTTCCTAGTTTTTGAGACATCATATTGTTCCAATTTCTTTGATTGCCTCTTGGACTTTGAGTGTTTTGCCTATGTTTCTTAACATGTTTAATAGTTTTCTCTTGTTGCTTAGGTTTGACAAACTCTATCTTAGCAATACTAGGCTTAACTGTTTTCTTCTCAGTTTTAGTTTGAGACACATTTTCTTCTTCACTATCTGACACCTAGTCTTTAATAATTAGGGCATCATTACACTTCCTAACTTCCTTAGGCACTTCTGCACTAGACATAGCTTTACTGTTCTCAGCTACAGGCTTATTAACAAACTTATCTAAACCAGTAAAAGACAAATCAGGTATTGGAGGCATGAAATTTCCTGTGTAAGGAGGTGGAACTGAATTATAATTTTCATAGCCTAAACCTTTCTTGCAATTGTCAACTATCTGACATTCTATGAGCTTGTTTAAACTTTTAGATGCATTTTCAAATTTATCTACATTAAATTGAATGCTATCTTTTTCCTTTTGAATTTTTTCAAGCTTCTTCCTAAGCTCTCTAATAGTTATTTCTCCTACTTGAATATCCCATTTTAAGCCATTAATTTTTTCAACATAAACAGACTCATTCTTTTTATAAAATTCAAGTTTTTCTTCCACTGATTCTAAACCTGTTTTATAACCTAAAACCATTAAACTAGATTTCTCTAAATCTCTTAATAGTTGATCATTTTGAGATTTAAGTAATTTAACAGTTTCCATACAAGATTTTGAACAATTTGAATCATTGGATACCAATGAACCATCCTTCTTCTTAACGAATAATACCGGTACTCCCAAGGCGATGAGCTTGGTCGAATGAATCCCTTGTCCTAGAGTTCCTTGAGTTGACTCGACAACTCCTCCATTTCAGAGGGCGCCAAGCGATAGGGAGACTTCGTGACTGGCATTGCTCCAAGGATTAAATCGATACAAAATTCAATTTCTCGGGAAGGGGGTAATCCTGATAGGTCGTCAAGAAATATCTCAAAGATGTTTCTAACGACGATGATGTCTTTCAGTTTCTGCTCTTCAGCTTTCGCACTCATGAGATGTCCTACCTTCTCTTCTGGTCGTTCTCCTAAGACTCTAAGTGTTTCGCCGTATGGTAGTGGAATCCTAACTACTTTCTCATGGAAAACAATCTCAGCCTTGTGCTTGGACAATCAGTCCATCCCTACAATTAAATCAAAACTTCCGTGTCCAAACGGTATCAAGTCAATGTCAAAGGTATGACCTTCTATCTCTAGTTTGCAACCACGTATAACCTTATTGATCTCTATTAGTTATCCGCTAGCTATCTCAATCTCATAGCTAAAACCTAGGCTACTGGCTCTATGTCTAACAGAGGTATGAAAGTAGTGGAAACAAAGTTATAATAGGCACCAGAATCAAATAGTGTTGTAGCATAGTGGTTGTTTAGAGTAAACGTACCTGTCACAATGTTCGGGTCCTGGAGAGCTTCCTCTGCTCCCATCAAAAATGCTCTTCTATGTGTCGGGTTGCCATTTTTCATCCAAAAGCTCCAACTGACTCACAAGCTTTTGAAGCCTATCAAAAGTTTGATCAAGCATCTCTGAGCTTGGAGCAGTGAAGTTTTCATATTGCTGCTTTAAGAGATTCCTTTGAGTCTTTCTTGTAGCTGCATTCCCACCAAATCTCTTTTCAACAGCTTCCAGCAACTTCTTAGCATCCTTTATAGAGTTAAACTTTAACTGATGTTCATTGGGAATGCCCATCATTAAAGTACTTCTAGCTTTCACCTCTAATCTTCTCTGAGCCTTTTCTTCAGCAGTTGTAATAGGCATCTCTGTCATAACTCCTTCCACAATTTTTGTTTTTGGCAAGGTTGCACCATTCTCTATGACTTCCCACAGTGCATAGTCTATCATCTGGATATATTGTTCAATCCTCATCCTCCATATCTCATACTCACCAGGTTTGAGCATGGGAACTTTGGATGCAGCCACCATGTGTGCAGAATCTTGATCCATATCTTTTAGCAAAAACAGGTTCTTCTTATTCACAGCTTCTCAACAAGCTCTGATACCACTTGTTGATCCCACTTCAATAGATCGAATTCCTTAAGCTTGTTTAAGGTTTAGTTATATTAGATAAATCTAACACAACTATAGTAGAAACTGTGTTTGAATGTATTAAAGATTATGCGGAATCTAATCTTTAATATTAAGAAGAATTATCAATGAAACAGTAATTCAATGAACATACAATTCAACAAATAAGCTCCAATATTATTAATGATAATAATACGAATACTCTCAAAGTATTAGGGTTACAAAGACCTTGAAGCTATGAATTATACGTCTAATAATACTTCAAAAGATTGATAAAAGATATCAAACTCTATGCCCTAGGACCTCCTTTTATACACCAAGGAGCCCTAGTCGGCTTACAATACTTTCCTAAGTATCCATAATCTTTTCTATAAACAAATAACTTAATACATATCATATAAGCAGTACTAACTAATCAAACAGTACTAACTTATTCTCAGCAGCATTAACTTCATCTCTGAGCAGTCTTAATTTTGAGCAGTACTAATATTCACTAGCAGTAGTAACTTTGTACTAGCAGTAGTAAACACTTAGCATATTTTCTTGAGCAGTACTAAATCCAGCTGAGCAGCATTAACACAAACATGAGCAGCAATAATTCAAACAGCATCAAGAAGACTTTTAATCCCAACAATCCTTCCCTAAACATGATATTCTTCTTCAAAATCATCAAGTTTATTCATTTAAAGCTTCATCAATACTAGGAGGATGCTTCCAAACACTTCTTTACTTCTTAAGTTGTTGCATGATGAATTTAAGAAGCTGATAAGCCATTTCACTTTCATAGTCAATTATAAGCTTCTTTTCTAACATCATTGAAAGTGTAGGTGGTGTAAGGGGATACTTCTTCTCTACCAACATATAAATCTGCATAGATTGCATCATCAAGGAATGTACTCCGCAGGAGTCATACAGCTTCCAATCTAACACTTTGTATTCTTGTTGATTCCTCCATACTTCATCTTCTACATGTGGTGCAAACATTGTTTTCAAATCACCCCATAACAACAAATCCAAGTCTTTCACTGGTCTTGTTGACTCATATTTAGCTTTTA
>BQNB010150349.1:0-13548 GCA_026074375.1 Tanacetum coccineum
AACAAAGAAATGAATCAGTTTTGTGAGATGAAGGGTATTTTAAGACAATTTAGTGTAGCTAGAACTCCTCAACAAAATGGAGTTGCTGAGAGGAGGAATCAGACACTAATTAAGGTTGCTAGGACTATGCTAGCTGATTCTAAGTTGCCAGCTACTTTTTGGGCAGAAGCAGTTAATACTGCTTGCTATGTGCAAAATAGAGTGTTAGTAGTTAAGCCTCATAACAAGACCCCATATGAAATTTTTCATGGTAGAACACCAACTTTAAGTTTTATAAGACCATTTGGGTGTCCTGTTACCATTCTCAATACCTTAGATCACTTAGGCAAATTTGATGGTAAGGTTGATGAAAGTTTTTTTGTTGGATACTCTTTAAAAAGTAAAGCCTTTAGAGTATTCAATGGTAGAACAAGGATAGTGGAAGAAAACTTGCATATTAGGTTTAGTGAGAATACACCTAATGTTGTAGGTAGTGGACCAGATTGGCTATTTGATATTGATGCACTAACAAGAACAATGAATTATGAGCCAATTGTTGCAGGAACACAGTCTAATGGTTTTGTAGGTACAAAAGCAAGTGATAATGCAGGTCAAGCTAGAAAGGAGACAGAACCTGTCAAAGATTATATTTTGCTACCATTATGGACTACTGATCCACCATATTCCTAAGATCCAAAGAGTTCTCATGATGATGGATCCAAACCTTCAAGTGATGATGAAAAGAAGGTTGATGAAGATCCAAGAAAAGAAAGTGAATTTAATGATCAAAAGAAGGAAGATAATGTTAACAGCACTAACAATGTTAATGCTGCTAGCACAAATGAGGTTAATGCTATTGGTGGAAAAACAAGCATTGAACTTCCATTTGATCCAAATATGCCTGCTTTGGAAGATGTTAGCATATTTGACTTCTCAAGAGATGATGATGATGTTGGTGCAGAGGCTGACATTAACAATTTGAATACAACAATCCAAGTCAGTCCTATTCTAACTACAAAAATTCATAAAGATCATCCTCTTGATCAAGTAATTAGAGATTTGCAATCAGCTACAAAAACAAGAAAGATGTCAAAGAATTTGGAGGAACATGGGTTTGTTAGTACTCTTCAACAAAGAACAAACCATAAAGACCTTCAAAACTGCTTGTTTGCTTGCTTTTTATCACAGGAAGAACCCAAAAAGGTAATTCATGCATTGAAGGATCCAAGCTGGATAGAGGCTATGCAGGAAGAGCTTCTACAATTCAAGTTACAAGAAGTTTAGACTTTAGTGGATTTACCAAATGAAAAAAAGGCTATAGGCACTAAATGGGTCTTCAGGAATAAAAAGGATGAAAGGGGAATTATGATAAGAAATAAAGCAAGATTGGTTGCTCAAGGGTACACGCAAGAAGAAGGGATTGACTATGATGAAGTCTTTGCCCCTGTTGCAAGAATTGAAGCAATTAGGCTATTTTTAGCTTATGCTTCATTTACAGATTTTATGGTGTATTAAATGGATGTAAAAAGTGCTTTTATCTATAGAAAGATTAAAGAAGAGGTGTATGTATGTCAACCACCAGGATTTGAAGATCCAGACTTTCCTGATAGAGTATACAAGGTTGAAAAAGCAATGTATGGACTACATCAAGCTCCTAGAGCTTGGTATGAAACCTTGTCAACATATCTGTTAGACAATGGGTTTCAAAGAGGGAAAATTGACAAGACCTTATTCATCAAAAGGAACAAAGGTGATATTTTACTGGTCCAAGTTTATGTGGATGATATCATCTTTGGTTCAACAAAGAAGGAGCTATGCAATGCATTTAAGGAGTTTATGCATGGGAAATTTCAGATGAGTTCTATGGGAGAACTTACATTCTTCTTGGGATTACAAGTGTAGCAGAAGAAGGATGGCATATTTATTAGTCAGGATAAATATGTTGTTGAAATTTTAAAGAAATTTAGGTTTACAGAAGTCAAGACTGCAAGCACACCAATGGAAACTCAAAAGCCTTTGCTCAAGGATGAAGATGGTGAGAAGTGGATGTTCATATGTATAGGTCAATGATTGGTTCATTGATGTATCTTACATCTTCAAGACCTGATATCATGTTTGCAGTGTGTGCCTGTGCTAGATACCAAGTCAGTCCAAAGGTTTCACTTCTTTATGCTGTGAAAAGGATTTTTAGGTACTTAAAAGGTCAACCAAAAATGGGCCTTTGGTATCCAAAATATTCTCTGTTTGATTTGGTAGCATACACTGATAGTGATTATGCTGAAGCAAGCTTAGATAGGAAGTCTACAATAGGAGGTTGTCAATTTCTTAGATGTAGATTAATATCATGGCAGTGCAAGAAACAGACAGTGGTTGCAAATTCCATAATAGAAGCTGAGTATGTGGCTGCTTTAAGTTGCTGTGGATAAGTGCTTTGGATTCAGAATCAACTACTTAATTATGGGTATAATTTTATGCATACCAAGATATTTATTGATAATAACAGAACTATTTGCATAATTAAAAATCCTATTTTTCATTCAAAAACAAAGCATATAGACATCAGACATCATTTTATTAGAGATTGAAATGAAAAGAAATTGATTCAAATGGTCAAAATCCATACTAACAAGAATGTTGTAGATTTGCTTATAAAAGCTTTTAATGTAAGTAGATTTCAATATTTGATTGTTAGTATTGGGATGATGAATCTTTAAAGTCTTTTATCTCTTTATGTTTTTGTAAAGTTTTGTATGAATTAGTACTATTATTCATGTCATTAAAAGTTTCTGCTGTTAAGTATAATTAGTACTGCTGGTTATACTTAATACTGCTGAGTTACTACTGTTAGTTATACTTAATACTGCTAGGTATAATTAATACTGTGATAATTGTGAAAATAGCTATGGCTTGTGTTGTCTTGGTTTTTGGACTAATATTTTACAAGAAAAGCAGAGAAAAGTGTTAGATTGATGATGGAAAAGCTTTTTAGAATGGAATTGGAGTTAATACTGGTAACTCAAAGTTAATACTACTAGGCATAACTTACTACTGCTGGTTCTAAGTTAATGCTGCTAGGCATAAAACTTACTACTGCTGGTTCTAAGTTAATGCTGTTGAGGGTATTTTTATAAATACTTCGATTAAGGGTTTCAATCAATCATTTATTCGACTTAAATCTTTCAAATACTCTCTAACTACAAACCCTAACTCAATTTTATCATCCATTATCAATACCCAACACAAATGGCGAATCTAAAGTTTGCAGATACTCACAATATGGTCGCATTACTTTCTATAAGTCATTCTTTTCCCCACAATAGAAATTTCCGATTCATACTATTTTACAATGCCTAAGTTCAAAGACTACTGCATGGAATGAGTTTAGTAGCACTATGGCATCTGCAATTATCTGCTTGGCTACAAATCAGCAATTCAACTTTTCAAAATATATTTTTTTGAAAGTATGGTTAGAAACTTGGATAATTTGTCTAGGAAATTTTTGATGTATCCAAGGTTTGTGCAAGTATTTCTGGAACAACAACTTAATGATATGCCAAGTCACAAGAGAATTTATAATGGAACCTCTCATACTAAGAAGATTTTTGGAAATATGAAAAGGATAGTAAAAGGTTTTTCTGGAAGAGTAACACCTTTATTTCCAACAATGGTGGTACAAAACCAACAAGAATTGGGTGAAGGTTTAGCAATTCCAACTGATCCCCATCACACACCTACCATTATATAACAACCCGCAATTTTCATCAATGTAAATATCCATCTATTAAATTAGATGCACTGTAATATCCATCTATTAAATTAGATGCAATGTAATATCCATCTATTATAAATATATCACCTTCTTACAGGGAATTTTTTTTAAGATGGGAAGAAGATTAATCGTTACTGAAGGGGATCTATAGAAGTGACCTTCAACTGATGATGAGGACGGTATGGATTGTTTGCCAAATGCTACCTTTTTGAAGACTTACCAAGGATGAGGGTATGATAAATTTGACATAAGCTTACTTTTTTACAAGGCATTCTTTTCCTCTATAATGGAAATTCTTATTCATACTTATTTCTACAATGCCTAGTTCTAAGACTACTGCTTGGAATGTGTTTATGTAGCACTATGGCTTCTCGCAATCATTTGTTTAAGCTACAGACCAAAGTTTAACTTCAAAGTATATTTTTAAAGTAAGATGACGAACTTAGAGAAATGTGTTCTGGCAAAATTTTTTTGATGTGTCCAAGGTTGTGCAAGTCTTTTTGGATAAACAACTTGAAGGGATGCAAAGTCATAAGAGAATTTATGATGCACCCTCTCACACTAAGAAGATCTTTGGAAATATGAAGAGGGTAGGAAAAGGATTTTTTGGTAGAGTCACACCCTTATTTCCAACAATAGTAGTACAAGCTCAAGGTGAAGGTTCAGTAAATCCAACTGATCCCCATCACATACCCACTATTATTCAACCATTAACATCTCAACCTAAAAAGACTTAAAAAACTAGGAGGCCAAAAAAGTAAGGACACTGAGGTACCTCAGCCTAGTGGTCCTACAACCAATGTTAGGCAGATTAGGCTGTCAATGAGGATATAATGACAGTTTGGTAAGGCTGCCACTACTGCTTCTAGCTTAGAACAGAAAAGGATAGTGTAACATTAGTTAAGACCCAAATCCAAGGCTAACACCCCTAATGAACTCAAGTTCCCCAAGAGAACTAGTTCGAGAGTGGTGGTCCCAGGCGCCAAAAAACCATGGGGGATACAATTGCTCAGACTAGGTCTGAGAAGGTATCTAAACTTTCTAATGATCCACTGCTCGCAAGAGGTAACACACTTCGAAGTGGTGAGGATAGTCTAAAACTTAAGGAATTGATGGAGTTTTGTACAACTTTACAAACAAGAGTTCTTGCTTTGGAGAAAATAAAGACCACTCAAGCTAATGAATTGACAATTTGAAAAGAGGGTCAGAGGCTTGAAGAAAGAATAGAAAATAACTCATAAGCACAAAAGATTATCAAGTTTTGGCTTGACCAGCCAGGGTAGATTCCTTTGATGATGAAGGTTGGGTGAAATAGGATCATCCAACAGGGGAGGATAGCTGATATTGATGTTAATCAAGACATTTACTTGGTTAATGTTTAGACTGATGAAGATATGTTTGGTGTTAATGACTTAGATGGTGATGAGGTGATTGTTGATAATGTAGATGCTACTGAAGAAGTTACTGCTGTTATTGAAAAGGCTAAGTTGGTTAGTGCTGCTGAAGAAACAGTTAATGCTGCTGCTACAACAGTTAGTACTGCCATTACAATTCCAGTAATTGATGTTGAAATTACTTTGGCTCAAGCACTGGTAGAGTTGAAAAGTGCAAAACCAAGCTGATAAGGTTGTGATACAAGGAACAAATAGCAAGCACCCACACTAACAGTTTCTTCACAACAACCATTACAAATCAAGGTACAAGGAAAAAGGCAAATAGATTAGGTTTAATAACCTGTGGTGGACCAAGTGAAGCCTATGAAGAGGCTTGAATAAACGAGACTTGATGAAGAACTTGCCTTCAAGCTACAATCTGAAGAAGAAGAGAAGAAAGGCCTTGCCAGAGAAAAAAGCTTAACAAATAAGAAGCAAATATACTTTAGGATGATGTTCAGTCAAAATTGTAGCTTGTTATCAAGTTGGCTCAAAGAATCGCAAGCTCAAGAGCAAGAAGACTGACTGATGCAGAAAATGGCAATATGTTATTTACAATTCATATAGCAAAGAAGAAAACATTTTGCAGCAAAAGAGTAGAGAAAAAAAGGAATAGACCACCAACAATAGCTCAACAAAGGATTTTCATGGTACTTTCTGAAAAACATGGAAGTATGGAATCCCAAAGATTTAAAGAACAATTCCTTCGCTAAAATAGTTCCGAATTATTTGACAAGCAATGAAAAGGGTGAAACCTTTTGTTGACTACAAAACTGAGCCAGGTGGTAAGAAAGTTCAAAGAAAGCTAATGCAGAGATAGCACAAGAGAGCAGTTCAAAGAGAGCAGGAGATGAGCTAGAACAAGAAAGCTCTTAAAAGCAAAAGTTGGAAGAAGACAAAGAGTGAAGAGCTTAAGCAATGTTTGGAAATAATTCCAGATGATAGAGATGATGTAACTATTGATGCTACACCCTTTATCAACGGATTGCATTATAAATAAAGAACCCACAAGAATACATGAAGATAATGTATGGAAGAATCACAAATATAGTTAAAGTGCTGAACTAGAAGCATTATGATTCTTGTGGAGTTCATTGTGTAACAATGCAATCCATGCTATTTTATCTATTGGTTGAGAAGATGTATCTACTTACAAAACACACACTACATCAGATGTTTAATGATGTGAAGCTTCAAGTTGGTGAAATGGCATTTGAGCTTCTTAGATTGGTCAAGAAACAACTTAAGGAAGGCTATATACCTGAATGAAGTGTTTAGAAGCATCCTCCTGGTGATTGATGAAGCTTTGAATGAAACTTGATGATTTTGAAGAAGAATATCAAGTTTAGGGGAGGATTGTTGGGATTAAAAGCCTTCTTGAAGTTACTGCTGCTAAGGTCTGTGATACTGTTAATGAGCTAAAGTTAGTGATGTTCATTAACTTTAAAGAAAAAATATGCTAAGTAGGTTAGTGCTACAAGTATAATTATGTACTGTAGTTCATATATTACTATCTGCTAGTATAATAGTACTGCTAGTATATATTTATTACTTCTAGTGTAAAGTTTAGTACTGCTTTGAAGATTGAAGAAAACATATCTAATATGTTACTACTGCTTGTACATAGTTAATGCTGTTGGTGTATAAGTTACTACTGCTGGTGTTAAAAGTTAATGCTGCTAGTACAAAAGTTACAACTGCTCAAAGATTAAGACTGCTGAAAGAGTTTCTACTGTCAAGAAAGGATAAAGACAGAAGAAAGGATAAAGATTGATTGGAGATCATTATTACTTTACGTGATAGTGTGAGGTTTATTTAAAGAATAGATCATAGAGAAATATCCTAAGTTTTTAGGAATATATTGTAAATCAACTAGGACTCCTTGGTGTATAAAAGGATGTCCTAGGGCAATGTGTAATATATGTTTGTTTAACGATTTGATAAGTATAGTTCATAGCTTCAAGGTTTTATAACCCTAATACTAGGAGAGTATTTGTATTATTTGTAATAATAATATTAAAGCTTTTATTGTTGAATTATATTCTTTTGTGTTACTATTTCATTGAAGAATTCTTCTTATATTAAAGATTAGATTTCGCATAATCTTTAGTATTATCAAACAAAGTTTCTTAACTAAGTTGTGTTAGATTTATCTAGCATAACTAATCCTTATACAAGCTTAAGGAATTTGATCATTAGAAGTTAACTGGGGTCTAACATCAAATGCAAAGCATAGCTCCTTCTTTGTTGAACCAAAGATGATATCATCCACATAAACTTGGACCAGCAAAATATCACCTTTGTGCCTTTTGATGAATAAGGTCTTGTTAATTTTCCCTCTTTGAAACCCATTGTCTAACAGATATGTTGACAAGGTTTCATACCAAGCTCTAGGAGCTTGATGTAGTCCATACAATGCTTTTTCAACCTTGTATACTCTATCAGGAAAGTCTGGATCTTCAAATCCTGGTGGTTGACATACATACACCTCTTCTTTAATCTTCCCATAGAGAAAATCACTTTTTACATCCATTTGATACACCACAAAATCTTTAAATGAAGCATAAGCTAAAAATAGCCTAATTGCTTCAATTCTTGCAACAGGGGCAAAGACTTCATCATAGTCAATCCCTTCTTCTTGTGTGTACCCTTGAGCAACCAATCTTGCTTTATTTCTTATCACAATTCCCCTTTCATCCTTTTTATTCCTGAAAACCCATTTAGTGCCTATAGCCCTTTTTCCATTTGGTAAATCCACTAAAGTCCAAACTTCTTGTAACTGAATTAAAAAGCTTTTTCCTGCATAAGCCGCTAACCCAGCTTGGATCCTTCAATGCATGAATTTACCTTTTTGGTTCTTCTGTGATAAAAAAGCAGCAACAAGCATGTTTTGAAGGTTTATATTGTTTGGTTTCTGTTGAATAGTAATTAACAAACCTAGATGTTCCTGTCAAATATCTTTGACATCTTTTCACAGTTTTGTGTACTGATTGTAAATCTCAAATACAACTTGATCAAGAGGATGATCTTTCTGAATTCTTGTAGATGGAATAGGAAGACTTGGTGATTGATATATCCAAATTGTTCATGTCAACCATTGCACCATCATCTTCATTATTTCTTGAGAAGTAAAATATGCTATAATCTTCTTCAAAGCAGGCATATTTGGATCAAATGGAAGTTCAATGCTTGTTTTCCCACCCAACATAACCCTCATTTGTGCGCAGCAGCATTAAGATTGATAGTCTGTAATATATCTTTTTCTCTTGATCATTAAATTCACTATCTTTTCTTAGATCTTCATCAACCTTCTTTCCATCATCACTTGAAGGTTTGGATCCATCATCATGAGAACTCTTTGGATCTTGGGAATATGGTGGATCAACAGTCCAAACGGTAGCAAAATGTAATCTTTAACAGGTTCTGTCTCCTTTTTAGCTTGACCTGCATTATCACTTGCTTTTGTACCTGCAACCTGCAATAATTGGCTCATAATTCATTGTTCTTATTAGTGCATCAATATCAAATAGTCAATCTGGTCCACTACCTACAGCATTAGGTGTACTCTTACTAAACCTAATATGCAAATATTCTTCCACTATCCTTGTTCTACTATTGAATACTCTAAAGGCTTTACTATTCAAAAAGTATCCAACAAAGAAACCTTCATCAGCCTTACCATCAAATTTTCCTAAGTGATCTATGGTATTATGAATAGTCAACATGAACCCAAATGGTCCTCATAAAACTTAAATTATGTTCTACCATGAAAAAAGTTCATATGGGGTTCTTGTTATGAGGCTTAACTACTAACACTCTATTTTGCACATAGCAAGCAGTATTAACTGCTTCTGCCCAAAAAGTAGTTGGCAACTTAGAATCAACTAGCATAGTCCTAGCAGCCTCAATTAGTGTCCTATTCCTCCTCTCAGCAACTCCATTTTGTTGAGGAGTTCTAGCTACACTAAATTGTCTCAAAATACCCTTCATTTCACAAAACTGATTCATTTCTCTGTTTTTGAACTCAGTCCCATTATCACATCTAATCACCTTAACCTTGTGATCTACTAGATTTTCTATCCCAGTTATAAAGGACTTAAGAATGCCACTAGTCTCATCCTTAGTAGCTAGAAAGAAAACCCATGTAAACCTACTATAATCATCTGTGACAACTAGGCAATACATTTTCTTCATAAGGCTTTTTACAAATGTTGGACCAAACAAGTCCATATGCAACAAATGTAAAGGAAGACTAATTGAGTTCTCTGTTTTGGACTTACAAGAGGCTCTGTGCTGCTTTCCCTTTTGACAAGCAACACAGGTTTGATCATTTTCAAAAAGTTTAGAAGGTAAACCTCTTACAAGATTTCCCTTAACCAATTTATTCATGGTTTTAAAATTTAAGTGACCTAGCCTTCTATGCCAAAGTTTAGATTCATCAGATGTGGCTTTTTGCAAAAAGGCAAGTTAAACCTCCTTTAGGAACTATGTTCTTTAAATCAACACTATACATATTGTTCTTTCTTGGAACTCTAAGTAAAACTTAACTTTCATCAATTAACTTAAAGTTTGGAGATAAAACAATACATTTAGAGTCATTAAAAAGAACACTATTCTTTTTATCACACATTTGTAAGACACTAAAGAGATTAAACTTTAACTCTCTTACAAAATACACATTTTCAAAATCTAGATTACCAGTTTTAATGGTACCTTTTCCTGTGATTTTCCCTCCTTTGGGGTTCCCTCCAAAAGCAACATATCCTCCATCTATCTCTTCTTAGTTTGTATGATAGGACATGTTCCCTATCATGTGCCTTGAGCATCCACTATCAATTACTCCTTGATCCTTTAAATCCATTTGTGGATTGCTCTGCACATTAGATAAGAAAATCAGTTTCTTTTGGGCACCCAAGCAATCACTGACTTGGATCTGCCTTGTGCATCAATATAATCAAACTTTTTTAGGGTGATTGATGCACTGTTGTATTTAGAAACATGGTCTAAAACTTTATGCTTTGGTTTCCAAACCCAACAAGCTGAGGCCTTAACAACATTAAGATTATTTCCCTTAACAGCATTAACTACTGCTTTTGGCTTAGTAGTATTAAGATTTTTACCCCTAACAGTATTAACCTTTTGATTAATATTACTATTTTTAAATGCTATGTTCTTATGAATGGGCCTCTTAACAGTTGAATGTGCTATTTTAGAAAGATATGACATTGGTCTAGCAGCATTCACTGTTGTTTTTGAGTGAGTAGTATTAACTTGTCTAGCAGTATTAACTGATACTGCTGTTTTAGAAATATTTTGTCTAGCAGTATTAATTGATACTAAGCCAGACTTCATTAGTACTGCTCTTGGAACCATGTTCTTTTTAGCATAGGGGTGAGTCTTTTTAGCAAAGTTTTGATGATTCACCCTTTGAGAATTGTTCCAAACAGGTTTTACCATCCTATGATTTTGAAACTGTTTTTGATGGTAATTGCAATCATTCTGCAAATGATCAAAGCTTCCACACACATAACAGGCCTTATTAAACATCTCAAAATTGCTTCCTAGTTTTTGAGACATCATATTGTTCCAATTTCTTTGATTGCCTCTTGGACTGTGAGTGTTTTTGCATAGGTTCCAACTTATTTAATAGTTTTTTCCTAGTAGATTTTTCTTGTTGTTTAGATTCTTTCTTAACAATATTAGGCCTAACTATTTTCTTTTCAATTTTAGGCTGAGACACCTCCTTTTCCTCATCATCTGACACCCATTCTTCAATAATTAGGGCATCATCATTCTTCCTAACTACCTTAGGCTCTTCTTCACTAGACATAGCTTTACAGTTCTCAACTACAGGCTCATTAACAAACTTATCTAAACCAGTAAAAGAAAAAAAAAAAAAAGGGAAAAAGACAAGTCAATTGTTGGAGGCATGAAATTTCCTGTGTAGGGAGGTGGAACTGCATTATAATTTTCATATCCTAAACCTTCTGTAATTTCAACTATCTGACACTCTATGAGCCTGTTTAAACTTTTAGATGCATGTTCAAATTTATCCACATTAAGTTGAATGTCATCCTTTTATTTTTGAACTATTTCAAGCTTCTTCTTAAGCTCTCTAATAGCTATTTCTCCTAAATGAATTTCAAATTTTAATCCCTTAATATCTTGTAAATAAATAGACTCTTTTGCTTTATAAACTTTAAGTTTTTCTTCCACTGACTTTAAGCTTGTCTTATAACCTAAAACCATTAACTCAGATTTCTTTAAATCTTTAGTAGTTTGATCATTTTGAGATGTAAGAGATTCACGTAGTTTTCAAACAAGATTTTGAACAAATAGAATCATTGGATACCTCCGAGTCAGGACTTAAAGATGAGAAAGCCATGAGTGCATAATTAGGTCCTTCCTCTGCCTGATCACTCTAGTCATATCCACCAAGACCATCACATGACACCAAAGCTGTAGAAGTAGATATTTCCACATGCACACTCCTTCTTGAGCTTTCCTTGTTCTTGTTGTCTTGATTTCTTAGAGCTCTGCACTTTGTAGCAAAGTGTCCCATTTTTTGGCAGTTGTAGCACTCCACTTTGGACTTAGCAAAACCAATAGTCTCATTACCAATAATAGTAAGCATACTTCCTATATTCTTCAAAAACCTTCTAGCCCTCATAGTCAACATGGCCATTTGCCATCTCAAATCCATCTCTTCTATGTCATATGGATGGATTTGTTGCAAGTCTTCATGTACAAGTTGAGGACTATTTGGTTAACTAGCAAAGAATGCACAAATAACAACATCACTCAAGTTATCAATATTTGTAGAGTTAGCAGCATTAAATTGAGTGCTAGTAGTAGAAACTCCATGAGCAGTATTAACCGCTTCATTAGTGCTGCTAGTGTTGTTATTTGTTTTTTGTTAATATTTGAAGAAGGACATAAAAGCCATGTTCTGTGTGCTTGAACTTGAGCTATGACTTCCTTTTAACTTCTGGTTCATAACCTTGAGATTGATGTAGCGATCATCCATGCTCATTGTAGCCTAATCAGGCTTAATCCTCCACACAACAATTATGTGTTGTTTCCACTCAGGTACAACTTCTTAATAACTATTGATTAACATCTTCTTGTGAATCTTGTCACCCAAAAGCCTCCTCTGACACACAAGCTTTTGAAGGCTATCAAAAGTTTATCAACATCTCTGAGCTTAGAGCTTTGTAGTTTTCATATAGCTGCTTAAATATTCCTTTGATTCTTTTAGTACTTTCATTCCCACTAAACTCTTTTCTACCGCTTCCACTACTCCTAAGCATCCCTATATTATAGTTAAACTGATTTTCATTGGAATGCCCATCATTAAAGTACTTCTAGCTTCACATCTAATCTTCTTTGAGCCATTTCCTTCAGTAGTAGTAATAGGTCATCTCTGTCATAACTCCTTCCATAATTGTTGTGTTTGGAAAAGTTGCACCATTCTCTATGACTTCCCACAGTGCATAGTCTATCATCTGGATGTATTGTTCAATTCTCATCCTCTATATCTCATACTCACCAGGTTTAAGCATGGAAACCTTGGATGCAACCACCGTGTGTGCAGAATCTTGATCCATATCTTTTAGCAAAAAAATATCTTGTGTATAAAAACATATTCTTCTTATTTAAAGCTTCTCAAGCTCTGATACCACTTGTTGATCCCACTACAACAGATCGAATTCCTTAAGCTTGTTTAAGGTTTAGTTATATTAGATAAATCTAACACAACTATAGCAAAAGCTTTGTTTGAATGTATTAAAGATTATGCGGAATCTAATCTTTAATATTAAGAAGAATTACTAATGAAACAGTAAAACAATCAATTCAACAAATAAAATCCAATATTATTAATGATAATAATAGGAATACTCTCAAAGTATTAGGGTTACAAAGACCTTGAAGCTATTAATTATACGTAAACTTATTTTCTAAATTGTTATCAAATCGTTTCTTGATCACACCAAACTCTATGCCCTAGGACCTCCTTTTATACACCAATGAGTCCTACTCGGCTTACAATACTTTCCTAAGTATATAAAATCTTTTCTATAAATAACTAATACATATCAAGTAAGCAGTACTAACAAACAGTACTAACTTACACTAGTAGTACTAACTTAATACTAGCAGTACTAACTTAACTAACAGTAGTAACAGCACCAAGAAGACTTTTAATCCCAACAGATGGTTTGTTACTTAGCCAACGACTCGCGGCTCCAGTTAAGGACATAAGGAAGGCTCTAAGCATCACTTGGTCTTGAGTTATATTAGGGATGTCGAATAAATCAACAATTTCGAGAACTTTCTTAATGTGTTCGTTTGCATCTTCATGTTTCA
>BQNB010150350.1:0-16047 GCA_026074375.1 Tanacetum coccineum
GGTTTTATTGATCTTGTTGATTTTTAGACTTATATATATTTTATATTTTATCATATATTATATATTTAGTATAAAACTTAACAGTCAGAAGGCGATTAGGGATTGCTTCCTAAAAAATTGTGTATGATTTATTAACTGAATGGAAGGAAATATAGGATTGGCTTTTTATTGGAATGTCAGTTTGCCCTACTAAAGATGTTTAGGCAGTACCTATTGATGAGCTTAAAGACATCAGATAAGCTGTTTGAGTGTTTGAATAGAAGTGCTTATCTGCATCTTCTTATTTTTTAGCTCACAGTTTAAAAACCTATTGCACATATTAATAAAAACCCATTGCACATATTAAAGACATCAGATAACAGTTTAAAAAGCTCGCTTTTGTGGCTTAAAAAGTTTCTATTATTGATTAATATGTGCAATGTTTAATAAAAACCCATTGCACATATTAAAAACCCATTGCACATATTAAAGACATCAGATAGCTTGACTTCTTAAAGACATCAGATAACAGATTAAAAACCCAAGATGTTTGGTTTTGGGCTTATGTTTAATAAGCTCGCTTTTTGTGGCTTATTTCAGAACTTTTCGGCTTATATATGTTCATTATGATATAATAAACTTATACTAGCCGAAAAGTTTCAAAATAAGCCACAAAAAAGTGAGCTTATGAATCATAATCCCAAAGCCAAATAAGCCATAAGCCGGATATATAAGCCGAAACAAACACCCCCTAAACAACATACTGAGGGTAGTGGTGAATGACTATGTTTTGAGTTTAGCTTAGGCAATGACTATGTTTTGAGTTTATGGCTTATAAGCTTGCAATCTTCTTTGGCTGCCAAAAAAATTACGCTCAATGTGTCGTCATTTTTCAACGGTTGTGATGCATGCGCTATCATGTACGTACAAACAGCTTCTACGACTACTCTTTTTGTAATGCCTTGACCATTTACATGTGCTTCCATATAAAATGCAGGCTTACGGTCGCATTCTCTTGCCAGGTTATTGATGCAAGGTGTTGTAGGAGATAATTTTTATGCTATTGAAGAAGTACACGAGTCTTTGTAGACATGTGAAACAAAATACACATATACAAATTTTCTGAATGCAATGAAGGTATAATTGTCTTAATGTTTTCATTTCAATGTTTACGCTTTTGGCCTTCAAAAATTTACTGATTGCAGGTTTTAATTTGTTACTTTTTGTTTAGGAACTAAATGATTGAGTGGCTCGAAGCAGAATATACCAGCCCCAAACAACACGCTCCAAACCATTCTAACTAAATTCAAGATTCGTTGCGCTTTTAGGTAATCTTTGAAGTCTGACAATGAACATAAAAATCATTTTCAAGAACAACTTTGCTAATTAAGAATGAATCCGTGTGTTACAGGAAGATACATCATTAGAAATGCTAGGTGCACCAGCTTCAGGCAAAGGCTATAGAACAACAAAGGCAAGTGGGGTTTATCTGTGGGGTTTATGTTGTCACCGTTACTTTAACAAAAATGTAAAAAAAGGATTATAAGATATATACTTTTAAAATATTTTTTTTATGTGTGTATGAAAGTATAAACATACAAACTGGCGTAAAAGAATTATCAGCATTACCTTTGACTTGCTTTCTTGATTATCGATTTTAGACCGCAATGCAAATTGACACTAGACTAAAAACCATTTGGTGGTTAAGGGGTGTTTTGGAACAGCTTACTTTTAAGGCTTATCAACTGAATTTGGAAACATAATGGGTCTGAAAGTTCTACAATCTGTGGTTATTTGTATTTGTTTTTATATTAAAATATTCGTGAACGTGTATTATTTTTGCAATAGGTTCGAACAGAAGAGCAGTTGGTGGAATCTGTTTTTACAACAACAGGAGAAAAAAAGGATTCACTAAGACGAAATCTGGAACCTCGAGGTCTCAACACGTTCACAAAAATATAAAACCGGTATGAAGAACAAAAGCCAATCTGATCATATAAATTCATTAAGCTTTTCAGAAAAAGATTTTAAAACTACCTTAATATGAACCTGATGGCCTAAATGTAATTCATGTCAACCTACCCCACCTGTAGCAAAAACGCATGACTGTTTTGACCTGAACCACTTCTGTCACATATATAAGATAAGTAAAAAAGACGTTAACATGGCCTCTTTGAGGCGTGGTTCAATCATGTCGAGTAACCGGTCAGATTGGGTCATATACTGCATATACGTGGATGATTGAATGAGTATTATCCGATAATAGCTATAGCCTAATAGTGTGTTAATGACAGCCAAAGAACTTGCTTCTTACATTAGATGGACATATAAAGATTACTGATTTTGTTAGCGTAAAGCCCATGTAGGATAGTCGAATAACAGTCGTTCCGAATGCAGCATCACGTGTGTTTTCTTTTGTTTTTAAGGTGTTTTGCATTGATAGACTGTTTGTAAGAAGTTTGCAAAATCTTGGTGACTATCTGAAGGGAAAACATACACCTACATTACATGTAAAACCTAAAAATCTCAACAAGTGTAAAATTACAAAAATACCCCTAATTCAAGAAAATCCATAAAAGCTTAAATAAATTTTATTTTAATTATAGAAACTATGAAAATACAATATGTGGCAATTATGAAAATTTATTTAAGAATAAAATACTTTATATTATGTAAGAAAAATTATTAATATTTGTATATATATATTTATTGCCGAAATATATGAATTTAATTATTTATATATTACAAAATTAATTAAATAAAATATGGATAATTATCAAAATAATTATGCAAAGTTAAAATCTGATTATATCTCTATTTGAAAGCCCTAAAACTCGGCATAATAGCATTATAATTCTTCTATTCATTTTTCATTTGATAAACTCTAAAACAAAACACCACCGAAACCCTAAAATCCAAAAGTGGCGGCAAAGAATTTTTCCAAGGACAAGAACGATTTTTATAGGGTGTTTTGGAGGTCAAGGAGTGTGGGAAAAATAGTGGGAAGTTTGTGGAGTGATTGGTTCGATTGTGGTATTAGTTTTGGGTTCGAAAAGGCAACCGGGTACTAAAAAATCATTAAACCATCAAGAATCATCAAAGGTATTTTTGTATCTCATTTATCATCATTATAATCCATAATATACCTGGGAAAAATGTTCATGCATTTTATATTGCTCGAAATAATTTAACTATTAGAAATCCCTAAATTTTTAGTTAATTATGAAATCGGCTTAAAAACTGTTTGTACATTTGATTTTATATTTTTATAAGGTTGTTCATATCACATATAACTTAGAAAAATTGTTGGAAAAATTTAGGATGAATTCGAATAATTATTTTGGATTTACTTGTGTTTGCCGATTTCGAAAATAAGGAAAAAGGAAAGAATAAAATTAGGGTTAGAGTTTTGATAATTTTTCTAGGTTCATTTAATGCCAATTATTGGGAAATAATTATGTTTGTGATTTGGAAAAATTTAATTAAGGTTTTGTGGATTTAATTGAATTGCCGAATTGATATTTAAAGTATAAGGACTTGTTATGTAATTTCTGAAACTATGGGGTCTGTTTTAGACATGTTATTATACTTAGTATATTCTGTATAAAATAAGTTGGGGGGTATAAAATGTCATATTGATATTATTTTGGTTTAAAATGGTTAATTATATATAATAAGTAATTAGAAATTAATTAATTAAAATAGAGGGACTAAAATTGGAAAATTCTCGATAAGATATAAGGTTTTGGTTTAGTATTTAATGTATAAAGTTATGATTTTGTCTATTTGAATCAATGAGGCTTGTCCTTTCTTTTGTAATTATTGGATAATTAAAGATAATGTTTACAGTTATTAATTAACCAATAGGGATAAATATGTAAATTGTATATAAATTAAGGGTTTTGACTTGTAAATACAGAAAATGGTAAGGTATAATCTAAATAAAATGTGAAACTTTGATATTTTAAAATTTTTAACCTTGAAAAAATTGTTGATTTAGCATATTAAACCTAAATTATGGAAAAAGGTGTCATATCTTATACCCTAAATTGTGGTTTGACATATTAAGTCCCTAAGCTAATTTAAAATTCTTAATAGAATCTCAAATGATGATTTTACTAATCTTTGGAAACTTACTAAAATAATGGAAAGTTACTACAAAAGGAAAGTTACTAAAATGGAAAGTTACGAAAAATGAAAGATAACTAAATGAATGGTTTGTTTAATTCGAAGTTCATCATTTCTTTCGGTGTCGGACAAGAGGGAAGTGATTTTGATATTCCTGTGATCGTTTTCTTTGATTATGCTTTTGCTTCGGAATAGGTAAGATATTTGACCTATCGATAAGGTTGTCTATGCCATTTTTCCTCTCTATCTTTGATTACTTATGTGATTTGCTACATTTGCTCTGAGCCTTTTATCTTGGTTCTCTTATATGATCTGTTATTATGTTCCATTTGAACCCTACTATGCTACCTTTGATATTTGAACTTTGACATTGAACCTTGGCTATAGATCCCTTTGAAATGAACTTTGATATGATTTTTCTTTGAAACCTTAGTTTAAGAACCTAGCCACTATTTGTTTCATAGCCATGAATGGGAACTTGGCGTGTCATTGATGCACCCTTTGGCAATGACTCATGTATTGAGTGAGTGATTTTCTCACGCCGTCCCCATTTGATATTATATGCGCATTATGCTAGATATTATTTGTTTTAAGGGGCGTTATGGCTGCATCCTAGATTTGTTTTGTATTCGATGATTATGACATTATGATTTTGGAAATTTGGTGACTGACGGATGTTTGGGTGTTAATCCACGGTCTTTCACATTTGGAGTTAAGCTATCTCCATGGTTACTATGATATGATTTGTTGGGCTTGGTCATTGGTCTTGATTCGATTTCTGATTACTCATCTTACCTTACACTATGAATTGACTTCTGATTTTTGTCTTACCTTATATTTGTTATTCATTTGATATGTCTTGTGAATATCCTTTGTACTTGTTTCGTATCCTTTATTTCCAGTTATCCTTTTGCATTCTGATTTATATATCTGTCACTGGGCTTTTGTCAGCTCAAGCGCACTTTCTTTTCCTGCGGCAGGTATCTAAGCTAGGAGCTGGGGTTCTGCTTCGGGTTATGAGTCGACGATAGCTATAGCCTAACAGTGTGTTAATGACAGCCAAAGAACTTGCTTCTTACATCAGATGGACATATAAAGATTACTGATTTTGGTAACGTAAAGCCCATGCAGGATAGTCGGATAACAGTCGTTCCGAATGCAGCATCACATGTGTTTTCTTTGTTTTTAAGGTGTTTTGCATTGATAGACTGTTTGTAAGAAGTTTGCAAAATCTTGGTGACTATCTGAAGGGAAAACAGACACCTACATTACAGGTTGTAAAAGAATCCCACTTTAGTGTTACTACCTCCGTCCCAAAATAATTGTCCACTTTTGACTTTTTAAGTCTTTCTTTTTCAACTTTGACCTTAAATATTTTTGTTTGTGTTATATAATAATTGTTGTAAAATATATGAATGGATTAGGTTTTAGATGTATATTTCATTGTTACACTTTTCATCAAGTATTATATAACTCAAACAAATATATTTATGGTCAAAGTTGAAAAAGAAAGACTTCAAAAGTCAAAAGTGGACAATCATTTTGGGACGGAGGTAGTATGTTTTATGCTAGGGTCAAAAGCTAAAGCTTAATATCATAAGGTTTGCGGAGCGGGTCGAAGCTTGCTACTTTTAACAAATATGAAACTAGGTTAGGTTGCCCTGACCCATAAATTTTTTTTGTCTAATAAATAGTTAATGAATTAAATGATCTGATTATCTTTTTATAGTTTCTGTTTGTGTTTTGGAGGTGTAAGGTAGATTAGGGAAATATAATAGAAAGTACTTCAATGTTATTTGTTGAGAAGTTTATAAAAGTGCCAAACGCATCCATATGACATTAGCCTTATTTGACATCTTCACAAACTAATAAAGATCGGCGTCTTGAAAATATTTAAATATTTAACAAATGCATATTACTAGTCATTTAAATTGATATGAATAATAAAGTCAAAATTTTTGGTTTAAACAATCTCATTATCATAGTGTTGTCTATGTTTTCCCCACCACTCTTTATTTCTTTTTGTGAATTGTTTTAAGTATCTCAATAAACGATACCCATGCACTCATGGGTAACTGTTAAGTTTTTATTAAATAAAGTACTAGTATTGTATTATGGATAATAATGCATTGTCGATATATAATGGGGGTGGTAATTCTCGGAAAGATTAAAAAGACGCCGTGAAACCTACACATAAATAAAGGGTCAGGGATAATGGGTTTACTGTTAGCATTGATAGTTTTATGAAGTGGTGATCATTTTCGATCCTACCTTTTTGAGATATTATATGACCCAAGCCGACTGATGGCTCTTCATCCTAACTTGATCTTCTTTATTAACAATTACATCTTTTGAAATATTGTTAATAAATATTTTTTATATCAACATGTCACAAAATAATTGACAACGAGGGCTTCTTGGTTACACTATATATGGCAACAGAAGCTGGGTAGCCACTGAATGAGATAACTCTCGACCAATTGTTAACAATTCCCTACTCTAGTTTAGGAAGCCATATGGCTAACAATGAAGATTCTGCAGTTGAATTGAAGAAGTTGAAGAAAGGAAATGAAGAGGATGGAGGTTGCACTTCTAGGCGTTGCTAGATCTCAGGTAACAATGCACTTTAGGCCAATTCCCATTTAGAGTAATGTGTTTTCTTTTGTAATAAAATAGAAACATACTCTTCTTTCACCCATTGTGGCTAAGCAGAGCCATTACAAATGGCGTGTTAAATCTAATTTTTAATCGCATTACTCACTTTAGAAACACAGGTAAACTATATTTGAATTGTCGTTCATATTGGGGATAGATTTTTTTTTCAAGTTCAAGTGTGCAAACTAAGGAGTTGGTAACAGTGATGAATGAAAGAAAGCGAACAATTGCTATGATTTTGATACATTGAGTTTTCACTAACTTTTAGAGGCTAATGATATTTATAGTCAAGCTTATCTAGAAAATCATTACAAAGAATTGGCTAATGTTTAACTAACTTTTGTTTTGGTTTATTGCAGGTGTTCATGGAGAACTTTTCAAGCCATTGGACCATGTTCAAATGATCCATTATAGCTTTCTACCTCCTTTAAAATGGCGTTTTTACAAGTTGACGTGTAAAGTTTCGGTTATGTTATAACGGTGTTCACATGTTGTTGTAGTATGGATTGTTTAGCTGTATACTGTAGTTTTTTGCTTATAGAACGTTCGCGGTTGCATTTGTCTTTCTTTCGTGGTTGCGTCTACGTGAAAGCCCTCGCTCCGCAGCGGAGCGCAGGTTAAAAACCTTGTTTAAACAAAAACACGGGATCCATAAATATTATTCCATTTATCACCGAAAGATCTAAATATAACAAAACTTCTTAACAATTAAACTTTTGATTCCATACACAGATACACTTATTCCAATAAACCATATATTTTATATAAAAAGATTCAAATCGTCAGATATCTGTTGCGCCGAATTGACCATATCACACACTAACAGCCTACTATCTGATATAAAAGATTTCACTTTATTATACAAAAGATTTTAGGGTTAATAGCTTATAGTTTAGATCTTTGTTGAAAGAATTGGAATCATAAACTTCGTTATATGTTAGTTTTAGATCTTTCTTTATTATAAATGACTAAATGTGTACCGTGCATAACGACAAAATTTTATAGCGGTATATAAAGTTTTATTATTAGATTTAAAAAAAAGTCGTGATTCGGCCGAGTTTTTTAACTCGGGCCAACGCGGGTTAATGAAAAAAATGGCGATTCAATCCGGTTCGCGGTATCCGAGCCACATCCAACCCGGTATCCGAGCCGGTTCACGGGTCAGCCGGTTCAACCGAAAGGGTCAACTCGGGATATAAAACATTAGTTATAATGTTTAAATTGTTTCAATGTTTAATTTAGAAACTAATAAATTTAAGTTTTTCAAACTTACAATGCATAAGTTATTGTTTAAGTAGTAAGAGTAATTTAGTAAAACATTTTTTTTCTTAATATTTAACTTTCAACATTCAACAAAACTGGATAAATGATTTATATATAGTATAGATATTAATATGCTATAGTAGATTGTTGTTTTGATTTGTGCAATTGCATAAGAGGATGAGAGAATACAAAGATGAAAGGAAGTGTAAATGCAAATATGGAGCCGTATAGGTGAGGTCACAGTTTCTTGTATTCTTTTTTGTTTTTTCATACTTTCGGACTAGAATGTAACTTTTTGATAAAACTGCAGAATTCCTGATACAAATTGAATCTTTTATATAATAGAAAAATTACGTCATTTCGGAGTTTTCTAGCCAAATCGATTTTATAGAAAAAAAGATGGACCAATGAGGTCCCTTGATTTTGACACGTAGGCAAAATCGTCATAATCTTATTGTTTTAAATATGCGATTATTGATGTTAATGGTGGTACAAATTGGATTATTGTGTGGTGTTGGATTATGATCTCTAGTTTATTGTGGGTCGTCTATGGGGGGTTTATTATATGTTAATATTTAGAAAAGGTAATTTTTAATCCGGGGATGGTGAATTTTTAAATTATTTTATATGAGTTTTGGGGAATAGGGTGATGGGTTCATAGTTTTGACTTATGTTTTTTAATAACTACAAAAAAACCAAAATAAAACCATTAGACTTTATACTTTATATTTTAAAAATACAACATATATGTTGTTTTAAAAATATAACATATATATGCAAAAGATTATTAACATCAAAATAAAAGCACAAATTATTGTGTATGTAAATAAACACATGATGTTGTGCGTATACGAACAACTCATTTTTTCCTTTTTATGAGTTTAAGTAAGAATATCCGAAAAAAATATTATTTTTACTATATGCGTTGAATAATTACTCATTGTTATTCCATTTTATAAGTTATTACACGCGTATACGGGTTTGGATATTAAATACGGCTAAATTATTATTAATAAGAATATAAATATCAAATATAAGCAAGAAATGTTGTGCTATGAAAATAAATATACGCGATTGTACTTATAACAACGACTAATGTGATTGTTATTTAATGTTTATATAATGATATATGGAAAAACATTTTTAAAAAAATATATATTTTAACTTCATCAACGTTCATCATGTTTCACATTTTGTGTACAACATGATATCAGTAGTTAAATTTAAACAACATAAAGCTCAACCTACACGTCACTTAAACAAAGTTAGATCTTTCATCTAACAAAAATCTTTTAAATAATATAAATCGATATCAATACATAATGAAATTTTTTAAGAAAAAACTAAAATTTTAAACACAAGCAAATTTTTACATGTGCATATACTAAACTAAAATTTTAAAATAAATTTGATTCATGTGTAAACCCTGTGCTATTAAAGTACATATTGTATATTTAGTGTAATAGGCCTATTGGCCCAAACTCATAGTCTAGAATCTTCCTTTGTATCCTATATATAGGTTGCTATTATCAATTATAATCAAGCAATCAATCACAATTATCATTCTATATCTTTTATGGTAATCAGAGCCTAATATTAATCTTCTCGTAATCTTCTCCTTCCTTTTCTCTCATAACACGCTCCTCACCTCTCCCTCCCATCAAAAAAAAGTTACTGTTCATCGGCGCCAATATTCATCAGCGAGTACTGTTCATCGGCGAGTACTATTCATCGGCGGGTATTGTTCATCAAAAAAAATTGTTCTTATGCCTTCTCATGATCAGCAATGGTATATGGATACCGAAGCAACTTCTCACCTTTCATCTCACACTGGTAACCTTCAAACCTCTTTTCTTAATCGTAATTTTCATTCTGTTATTGTCGGAAATGGATCATCTATATCTGCCACCCACTATGGACATGTACAAATCCCTAATTCATATCGCACACTCCACCTTGAAAATGTTATTGTAACACCCAATATAATTAAAAACCTTGTTTCTGTACGTAAATTCACCACTGATAATAAATGCTTCATTGATTTTGATCCATATGGTTTCATTATACGAGATTATCATACCCGTCAAACTCTTCTTCGTTGTGACAGCACAGGTGATCTATACCCCTTACACATTGCCGCCTCAGCCTTTGCCCTACTTACTAATAACCATTACCTTTGGCATCAACGTCTTGGTCACCCCGGTGACAATGTAATTCAAACTCTGTCGTCACGTGGCCTTGTGTCTTATAATAAACAAAACACTCAACACTTGTGTCGTGCCTGCCAGTTAGGGAAACAAACAAAACTTCCCTTTCAACGATCTACCTCTATTGTCACATCTCCCTTTGACATTATTCACTCAGACCTTTGGACATCTCTTGTCTCTAGCATGAGTGGATATAAATACTATGTCCTTTTCTTAGATCACTATTCACATTTTTTGTGGGTCTACCCACTTCACAGAAAATCTGATGCACAGTCAAAACTTCTACACTTTCGTGCATTTGTAAAAACCCAATTCAACCGTGAAATTAAAGCTTTCCAATGTGATCATGGTGGAGAATTTGACAACAACTCCCTCCATGAATTATTTGCCACTAATGGCATTCAATTTCATTTCTCATGCCCATATACATCTCAACAAAATGGAAAATCTGAACGCATGATTCGTACTATCAATAACGTAGTATGTTCTCTCCTCTTTCAAGCTCGTCTTCCTCCCGAGTATTGGTTCGAAGCACTACTTACTGTCGCTTACTTACTTAATATCCACCCCTCAATCTCTATCAACAATGACATCCCTTACGCGAAATTATTTAACAAACCAACCTCTTACATCCACCTTCGCACGTTTGGATGCCTTTGTTACCCTTACACCTTTCCATCGCACAAACTTGCCCCTCGTACCACACCATCTATCTTTCTCGGGTACCCTTACAATCATCATGGATATCGGTGCCTTGACCTGAACACCAACAAAATTATTATTTCTCGTCATGTCACATTTGACGAAACTGTCTTTCCCTTTGGCTTCATGACTCCAATTCAACCCCCCTCATACCAATTCTTAGATGATAATCTTGACACCTCCCCCATTGCACTTCGCCTTCTTACCATACCTACTTCTCCTCAACAAACACCACCACACAAACAACCTCACAAGCAACACCACAAACAACACTTGTAACTACGTTGCCAACACCATCACCACTAAACACAACGCTACCACCAAACACCCTACCACCAAACACCTCGCCACCACCGCCACCACCACCATCTACCTCGTAAGACCTTATGGTCACACGTTTTAAAGTTGTAATTGTGAAAGCTAACCCCAAATACAACTTCCATGTTACCACCTCATCCCCCATCCCTAAGTCTCTTTTCCATGCCCTACGAGATCATAACTAGAAACAGGCTATGTGTGACGAATATAAAGCTCTCATCGATAATGAAACTTGGGTGCTTATTCCTTGCCCACCAAATGTCAACATTGTCTGCTCCATGTGGTTATACAAACACAAATATAATGCTGACGGGTCCTTAAGTCGGTACAAAGCCCGACTAGTTGCAAATGGTCATCGACTGCAATGAGACATTTAGCCCTGTTGTCAAACCTGCTACCATTCGGACTGTTCTTAGCCTTGTAGTTTCTCGACAGTGGCCTATTAATCAGTTAGATGTGAAAAATGCATTTCTTCACGGCCATCTTACATAGACAATTTACATGCACCAGCCACCATGATTTACTGATTCAGCTAATTCTGATTATGCTTGCCTTCTGCAAAAGTCGCTTTATGGCCTTAAGCAAGCCCCCAAGCTTGGTTTCAACGATTTTACAACTATGCTATTCGAGCCGATTTCTATCACAGCAAAACCGAATCGTCTCTTTTCATCTTTTACAAGGGGCCAGACACGGCTTACTTACTACTGTATGTGGATGATATCATTCTTACAGCTTCTTCTACTTTGCTCCTGCAACGTATCATCTCTTTGCTACATGCGGAATTTGCTATGACAGACCTTGGTCCACTCAACTATTTTCTCAGTATATCTGCTACGCGTACTACCTTTGGCATATTCTCGTCTCAGACGAAATATGCTACCGAGATTCTTGAGCGGGCACAAATGCTTAATTGTAACCCTTGCAGGACTTCAGTTGACACTGAGAAGAAGCTTGGACCTGAAGGATCATCGGTCACTGATCCTATATTATATCGCAGCCTTGCCGGAGCACTTCAGTACCTCACCTTTACCCGACCCGATTTGTCATACGCAGTTCAACAGTTATGTCTTTACATGCACGATCCTCGAGAGCCACACCTTAATGCTATGAAACGAGTTCTTCGTTATCTTCGAGGAACCACTGATCTTGGATTACAGCTATTTCGATCTAATACATCACAGCTTATTGCCTACTCTGATGCTGACTGGGCAGGTTGTCCGGCTACGTGCTGGTCTACTTCGGGATAATGTGTTTTTCTTGGTGACAACCTCCTGGCGTGGTCCTCTAAACTTCAAGACACGTTGTCTCGTTCTTGTGCTGAGACTGAATACCGCGGGGTTGCGAATGCTGTAGCTGAGACATCTTGGATTCGCAACCTCCTTCGTGAGCTTCATACCCCACTTTTCACAGCGACCTTGGTCTATTGTGATAATGTCAGTGCCGTATACATGTCTGCAAACCCGGTGCAACATCAGCGCACCAAACATATAGAAATTGACATCCATTTTGTTCGTGACAAAGTGGCAGCAGGTCATGTTCGAGTTCTTCATGTCCCTTCTCGATTTCAGTACGCAGATATCTTCACAAAAGGACTCCCATACCCGTTGTTTACTGATTTCAGATCCAGTTTGAGCGTCCGCAAATCTCCCGCTCCAACGGCGTATTATAATACATATTGTATATTTAGTGTAATCGGCCCATTGGCCCGCGCCCATAGTCTAAAATCTTTCTTTGTATCCTATATATAGGTTGGCTATTATCAATTATAATCAAGCAATCAATCACAGTTATCATTCTATATCTTTTATGTGCGTGCACGAAACTTATAACTAGTATTTATGATACGATTCATATAGAGCTCAAAAGTCTAATTTATTCGAGCAAATGTTTTATGTTTTTCTTAGTTGTGTCTTTTATATTTTATTTTAACGATATGTTTTAGTAATTAACGTTTTAGTCATCATGCATGCATGGTATCCTATTTCGGACTCCCCTTTATTTAAAACAATAAAACATACAAGATTTTAATAGCAAACGGTAACCTTTACTTATAGGGTTCGTTTGATAGGATGAAATAAAATGTTAAATGAATTAAATAAATGATATAATGGAATAAATGATGTAATGTAATAATTCATTACCCTTATTAATGATGTTTGGTTAATATGATAAAACGGAATGCAATCGATAAGAAAAAGTGTAAAATGCCCATGGTTGATAAAAAGTCTATTTAATGTGGTTAGTTAATGGTGGAATTTTTTGTAATTTTGATTACATTACAAGGTGTAATGAAAAAAAGAAGGAACCCTTAAGGAATTAAAATTGTGATTTTCGGTGTAATGAGTCATTACTTGCAATGAATCATTACATTGTATAGTTGTAAACAAACAAGAATTTTTCATTTAATCATAATAAAATTTTCTATTCCAACTTTCATTACAACGAGGCCTGCAGACCCGTGCGTATACGGGTTGTGTCTAATTGATTTTTGCTCGAATGATATATTTTCCTAGATGGGTGATAATAAGGCGATTCCCAATGCACAAACCTGAGCTGGAATTCACTATTCATAGGAGGGTCAAATGTAGGTTCTTTTTTAGTATTAGGGTGTGAGGTGACATGCCATGAGAACGTAGATAATTAAAAAACTTGAGTGAGTATAATTGTTCTTGATCAAGAGTATGAGTTGATGCCTTACATTTTCAAGCCATTACTCAACATAAACTAAACTTTATAATATAATAGATTCGCATCTTTATGACATACCAACAACTGCTATGATTTTGTTAACCATCCTTTTAAGTTCGACAATATATCATTCATTGCAATAATAATTCATTTGCTAGAGTGACAGTTAGATATTATTGTAAATTGTGATAGATGAAGCTAAAGTAATCTAATATGTTGTATTTTATCGATGGTCTTTGGATGTGTCTAACGTTATTTATTACTTAGAGCTGACCACTTTTATTACTTTTTATATATAAGCAAAGTAATATTCTTGCCCATCATTACTTTCACATAACAAAGTTGTCATAATCTTCTTGCCCATCATTGCTTGTAGCTTAGTTGACGAATGGTTTCTCTTCATATTCTCAAAATCTCCTAAATATTTCGTCTTTTGTTGATTTCAAAGAATGAATTGTTTTCACATGTTTTAAATTTGCTTCTAAGGTTTGAAAGCTTGCAAGAAACGTTTTAAACTTCTAATTTTCTTCATCAAAAAGAGGATAATATATTGATATAGCGAATATCAATTTGTTATCAATTTCATTATATAACAAAATCATTATTATTTATAGATTTATTAAAGTTCAGGTATGATGAAACAACAATAAAAGCTTAGTCCTTTTAGTAGTACTAATCCGAATTGATTGTCATTGTCACAAAATAATAATATCAAACATGGAACAACCTTAAAAGAAATCCTTCAACTGTGATCGTCATTGTACTGTCAAAAGATCAAAACCATAGTAGGTTAACAACTTAATAGGTATAAAAGTACGAAGCATGATAAAACCATTAAATCTAATTACATTATATATATCATTGTCTACATAGAAAAAATTATATACACTATGTCATATGTGACTTAATACATTATTTTGAATACAATTTGTTTTTCTTTAATCATATCCTTATCTCTTTGGTTGAGTTCATCCACATCGTATTAATTTACATACACACAAAAACAAAGAACCAAAGAAACACATTAGCTTATCATATATAAACACAAAAAGTAAAAAAAAAGCACTAGCTTATCATAGATACAATGTAACTGAAGTTATTTATCAAATAAAATACCTAATCTATACGTTAAGATATCATCCATATCGTAGTAACTCACCTACACGCACAAAAAAAAACACATTAGCTTATCATATATAATAGTAACTATAGTAACATTAATATCGTATGAATCACCTACACACATAAAAAAACTAAACAAAAAAGCATTAGGCTTATCATATATAAATTGTAACTAAAGTTATTTATCAAATAAAAGACCTAATTTATACGCATACAATAATAATATTACGTTATCACGTAAAAACAATATAAAATGCATGGGGTCTTTGATTAAAGCGTTAAAAGAATGATAACGAATCATATATAAAGAAATTGTGATGGAAGACAAATCAAACAACAACATATACTAATTACCTTAATTATTGTATACTACTATTGATCAAATCATCATAAGCAGAAACCGACTCCTACACGAATTATTGGCCTTCTCATGTGTGGTTTGCGAAAGGAGTGAAAGTAACGTATTTATACTCACAAAATCTAACATTCACAACCACATGAATAGTCTCTTTTAAATACTCATTGATAACCATCATTAAACTCAAACAACACTTCTTTCATGTCATCAATTCTGGCAACCCTTGCACTTCCATATCCTTTCATAACCGGCTTAAGAAATTGAAGTCATGAAGTCATGAATACCTCCTAACGGGCTCAGTCTTTAGATATAATAGATATACCAAACACTACGATAGTGTTGTACGGGTTTTTTTGTAATTTATTAGGTTAAGTGTGAGTCACTGAGTGTTTTATAACCTGAGTGACGATGAGAGTGTTTTTTAATTAAGTTATAGATTCTGAGTTATATGAAGAAAAAAAAAACGCAAAAATTGCATCATTTTTGCTATAAAACAATCCCTATCACTCCTGAGCACCTAGTTGTAACACCCCCAAATCTGGGTAGCAACGGAATGTTGAATATCCGAGGGCGTAACTTCATAGATCAATAGCACAAGATATGAGAACGACCACTAAACGTGTCTTT
>BQNB010150351.1:0-12545 GCA_026074375.1 Tanacetum coccineum
AGACCTACCTTTATCTGAATCCTTAGCGTTGTTTGAATCAACAAAACCTGTTACGTCCACATGGTTTCCACGATTTGTCCCATACACCAAACCCACGTTTGCAGTGCCCTGTAAATATTTCAAAATCCACTTCACTGCTTCCCAATAATTTTTACCCGGATTCGCCAAATATCTGCTAACTACACCTACCGCATACGCTATGTCTGGCCTCGTGCACACCATCATGTACATTAAGCTCCCAACCGCATTTGTATACGGCACCTTACTCATCCTTTCAGCATCACAATCCCTAACCGGGCAATCCTTCAACGACAGCTTGAAGTGACCACCCAATGGCATCTAAACCGATTTCTCATTGTCTATTCTAAAATTATTAAAAATATTTGAAACATACCCCAGATTGTGACACCCTCAGAATCTTGCGACTCCGATCCCTAACGATCTCCATACCAAGAATCTTCTTTGCTTCCCCGAGCTCCTTCATGTCGAACTCCTTTTTAAGCAAAGACTTAGTAGACCCAATCTCAGCCTTGCTCTTACAAGCAATCAGCATATCGTCTACATATAACAATAGATAGATATACTCACCTGGTGCATAACTCATGTAATATACGCAGTTGTCGTAACTGCTACGCTTGAACCCATTGCTCAGCATGTACTCATCGAACCTCCTATACCATTGCCTAGGTGACTGCTTCAAACCATAAAAGGGATTTCTTTAACAAACATACCTTGTTACCTTGTTCATATCCCGGTGGTTGCCTCATGTAGATCACTTCTTCAAGATTTCCATGTAAAATGCCGTCTTTACATCAAGCTGCTCCAGCTCATAATCTTTACACGCAGTCAATGCAAGTATAACCCGAATAGATGTGTGTTGAACTACCGGAGAATATACTTTATTGTAATAAATACCTGCCATTTGTGTGAATCCACGAGCCACCAACCTTGCCTTGTACCTAGGCCTTTGAACACCTTCAATTCCTTCCTTTATTGAATAGCCATTTACAGCTCACCAACTTTTTCCCAACTGGATGATCTACTAACTCCCAGGTCTTGTTCTTCCTTAGAGAATCCATCTCTTCTTTCATAGCAGCTTTCCACTTAGAACCATTTTCACAAGCAACTCCCTCTTGGTATGTCAACGGTTCATGAGTATCTTCTTCCTCTGCTGCAACAAACGCATAAGCAACCATATTGCTCTCATCTTGAAACCTCAAATGTTTCGTTCTTGTCCTTCGCTCTCTATCCCGAGCCAACTGATAATCTGTGAGATCCGGTGTCTGATCAGTTTCTTTATCTCCTGCAGCTTCATCTTCGCTGATGTGTCGTTGTGTAGGTGTTATTTATATATCAAGTTTTACTATTTATTTTATGCCGACTATACCTAAAAACAACACTTTAGCGGGCAGTGTACCCGGTCAATTGTAGTTTCGTTGGTAAGTAGGGTGTCGATCACTGAGAGCGAGAACGTTAATATCTAATCTATCAGTATTTTAGTTATCTAAGTTAAACCTAAAACTAATGCAAAAAGGGGGGTTTCAGCCTGAGAGACTGGCACGGTTTTGTGTATCTATCCTAAGGTTTTGATGATAAGTAAAGCAATAAACACACACAAGAAGACAAACAAACGATAGAGAGGCGGTCGAGAACTAATGTAAGGAAAACATATCAACCATAAATAATATGATAATACGCTGGTTTGTTTATTTAGTGCAATGATTGTCTTATCTCGAAGGGGCATATCATTCTTAGACTTAGGCGGTACTTCTTACTAAGACATACACACGTTAATTCTGTCACAATTAGACGCATCCGCATAAAGCAAACATTTGTTGATTATGATCTATCTTATGAGATTAATAATGGTGCTCTTACTAAACCCTAGCTCATTGAGACTTTACCCACTTACTGCTTAACGGCTCTTTATATACTAGTAGTCCACTGTCCGAGTCCTTACCAATGGAATAAGAACGTACTCGTTGACACCAAGGTCACCTTATGGCTCAACTAAGCTCACTAAACTAAAGGCAATGATAGGTCAATGTTTGTGATCCTATGATTCTAGATATATAAATTGCAATATGGAGAGTTATCCCGGACTCTTAGCCTGCGCCCAAACAACACCGAAGTTGCAGCGCATTAAATATGTAGGACTAGACCCAGTTGAATGATAGGTCACATACTTAAGCACGTAAACAAATATAAATTGATAAACATAATCAACAATCAACGATAAATTAAGCAATCAAGATAAACAAACCAAACATTAGATCTTCATAAACATGGCTAATACCTAAAAGTATCAGCCGATAATCATTATAAAAATACATACGGTTTGATATATGAATTATTAGAAGAAAGAAACCTTAATCGAACGCGTATTTGGTTGCGCGAAGATTACAAGAGTTTTCCTATCATCTTGAGGCTCTTTTCTGACCTTCTAGGCTCCTTTATTCGTCTCTTGGCCGACTTAGTGGTTTAGGGATTCAATTGCATGCCTAAAACTGAGTTTAGGGTCGTCTATATATATAGTGGTCTGTAAGTCGGTTCGATACGACGTATTGGAACTCAATACGGCGTATCAGGGTTGCTTGGCGTGGGCTCCAAGAATAAAATATTTCAAAATTCTTGCGCAGGATATTGGATACGGCGTATCGGACCTCCTGGATACGGCGTATCGGACCTATTCGGTACGGCGCACTGAGCTCCTCCGGTACGATGTATTGGGGTCCTTGGGTACGGCGTATTGGCTCTTTGGGTACGGCGTATCGAGCTACTCCGGTACGGTGTATTGTATATCTTGGGTACAGCGTATTGAGCTTCTTGGGTACGGAGTATTGGCTGAAAGTGTGTTTTTCTTGATATTTGACCAAAGTATAATATACGACGTATATACTGATGTGGATACGGCGTATTCTTCAAAGTCATGCAATGGTCTTTTGATTCGTCAAAGTCTTGGATACGTCGTATAGGTCTAGAATAATACGCCGTATTTGCTGTCAGATCAGTAGACTTTCTTGAACTCTTCGTTTATGCTCCAAAATGCGTGCCTTTTAGCATAACTTCACCAAGTACTCCATAATTAATGCAATTCTCAAATACAAACGATTAAGTAATAATTCTTTGCAATAATCATACAAAATGGGTAATATACATGAGATAAATGATGTTATAAAATAGACATTGTTTGATGTCATCAAATACCCCCCACTTGAATCCTACTTGTCCTCAAGTTTTTCTTGAGTAAGATATTTTCTGAGAGAGCGAGATTCTCTTTTCTAAAGAATAACTCGAGAATAAAATTCGGATTCTTCGAGTTTTCCGCAACCCCAAACGAACCTGTCTGCATCACCCCTAGTATTCCCATAGAGAGTCAGGAAACATCTCTGAGATCGAAAATACGCCAGTATCGAGGCGCGAATGGTGAATAACAGAGCTTATTATTGAGTGAATTTACAGATAGGGATCAGGACCACGAGTATGATAAATCTTACAAAATATTCACATTTTATATCATAAATTACAGACTTATTGTATCTTAATTTCCTTCGTTGTTATTTTCTTGTTAATTGGCATGAGCACAAAGCATACACCATATATTCTTGAGATCAAGGCAATTGATGCGTTAAAACCAGTTGGAGTATCTTCTAATTCTGAACCCATAGTATTATATACGACGTATACGTTGATTTAGATACGTCTATCTCTTCAAGACAGAGTGAGCAATTATTTCTATTTGATTACAATCACAAGTCCCTAGGATAGCGTTCGTCATAGTCTAAAAATAAATACGTGCTATTATGCTGTCAGATTGCAACTTATGAAGACGCGATGGCTATGAACTTCTTACAGTTAATAGCTCTAAACAGTGTCGTTAGCCACATCGTAGCGAGACATCTTCACCATAGTACTCCAATATACATCTTACATACAGTGACAATATCTCAAATATATCAAAACGATTAAGTAACACAATTCTTGCAAAAATTACACATAAAAAGAGAGAGTTATTTCTACAGCGTATAGAAAATGATGCAACAAAAAGTGACGTTATTTTAAGCGGCATCAAGTCTCTCTCCACGTTGTAATAACTCTTGACGCTGCAAGTAGACCTATTAGAAGTTTATAAAATGATATTCTACAACAGAATTTATCCACTGTTAAGCATTTGTTCGAGCTCTCTAACAAAAGTTGAACACTACTGAAAACATCCCTCACGAAACAAAGGAAAGATTGAATAACACTCAAATCTGCTCAATCACTGACTAATCTATTGAGTTCTGTAAACGAACGTAGGTCACAAACTAATTCGCGTCAATTGCTCCGGCGATACGTGACGATGTATGTTTCTAATAGCCAAAAGCATAATGTGTGCGCAAGGAATACACATCTTCCACTACTATAGTCAATCAAACACTGCACAATAAAACAGTTTTTGTAAAGGTAAAAAGGCAAAATTGTGTCTTCTATTTGGAGTCAGTATTAAAGGAGTAACATATTAGTCGGAGCGTAGTGATTCATATCTACAATCTTAAAGTACCACACCAACAAGGCAGCTGAATCATACATACATGGACGTAACGACGAAATAGACATGTATATTCGGAAATCAATATCCTCATTCTATTTTATCAGGTTAAGGATGACGAATGATAAGATTTATGAGATCTTCTAACTTTCACGCCACATTAATACAACAAACAAGAGAGCAGATGATTCACACATACAATGGCCGTAACGACAAATAAAACATGCATGTTCGTACACATCCTTGTTCGAGTAAAACCCAAGGTTAATTATTAGGAAAGGGAATTAAATTGTTGTTAAATAAAAGTTACGAAACAAATAGATTAAGTCTAAGATACAAGTTGCTATACACTTTTCCCGACCGTTACCATGATAAAGACACTACTATTTACAAACGTATTGATCATAGATAATAACAACAACCTAAGTTGGCGTTCCCGTAACAGTAAACTTCCCTTACATCCCATATACTTGTAACCATACATTTAGTAAGACAAGTTTCAAATCTACCCACTTTATACAAAAACATTACATCTGTTGATTTATACACGACGTATCAACGAATAATCGATCATTCAAATAATTCTTTTGGTTTTGGCTTTGCGAAACGATCATCTTGAAACTTTCCTCCTCTTTTTTGTTGCGATTTTTCTGAATTTTTTTCCGAACACTATACTAACTACGAATCTCGATGTAATTTCACCATCTTCACGATCATAATAGCTCCGGATAATTCCTTCAATAATTCTCCGTTTTTCGGACGTACCAATAATTGTAATGGTAGTAAAAATACATGAGTTTTGACTACTTTATACATTCCCATTTGCAATGTGCAAATTTCTTTTCTCCGTAGCAAAGATCAGAAAAATGACACAAAACTCGTAAATACATTGACTTTACACTTTACAGAGCAACAAGCTGAGCAACTGTAAAATGGACATAGTTCTAACAGGATAGTGCTTAAGGTTAAAAAATTTGTAACGAAATAAATAGTTGGTGTTATTTACCTAAAAGGAATTGGGCTTTACTTGTTTTCTGTAGGGGTCAACCTAACTCCTTAAAATGAGAGTAAACAAAGGGTTTATACGGGGGTTAACTAATTAGTGTAGTTAGTTAATAAAACAACATGTATAGGCTTTTTGGGTGTAATCTTAAAAATTTACCAATTTAAACAAGTTACTCCATCTAAATCCATACTCATTATATGTGTCTCGAATAGATAACCAGACCAAGTTCTAAAGTCTACAACATCACCGCGACAAGAACACTACCAATCATATTTTGGTTGAATTGGATTAACATAAGGAAACGGAATAAGGGCTAAAGACCTAACAATAACCTAATTAATGGGTTCGTTTTGTGTGCAGAGTTAGAATGATAACATGTAATTTCACAAAAGACATTCACAGAATTTATTTTAACAATTTAAGCATGAAATGTAAGCATATTTAATGGTGGAAAAATAGACAAGCAATCATTCTAATTCTCACCCCTCACTTGAATTATACAACGTCCTCGTTATATAGATAAAAACATTTAAAAAAAAGAAATCTTAAACAAATTTAAAATGTGATAAACTCCCCTGATATTTTATATCCTCGTAGTATTTCCATGTTTAATATGTCGACATCTCTCTAGCATATGTATAAATATAGTGTTGTAAAATGCGTCTGCATGCCCTCGGATGACTACAACACAACTTAAGACTGCCAGAAAATACATTCTACAACTTCTTCAATTTCGTTCAGAAGGTCGTTCTGTACTAAGCATAAGAGAAAACAAGTCAATTCTATCTCCGTGTATACAGCTGTTATGCACTCAGAAACACATACATCTAAAAACTAATGTAACTATGTAACAATCGATACTACCGTAACCATAACCCACAATGATTTCACACCTCCGCCTAGGTCGGAAACACGAGCGTAACATCATGGATATCTAACACAGACACAATGTGTGTCAACAATTGAGGAGAACTAAATTGAAAAAAGATAAACAAATAAGAACCACATGTACCTACAATAATCTAACACAAGATAAAGGAGTCTTGCATTACGATAGCAAAACACGTGTCATACCCACCAAGGAAACGTAATAAATCTCAAAGACTAAACAAGATCACCAAACGTCCAGCATCAAACCAATTTCAAATGACATAAATAAAAATCTCTAGGAGATAACTCCGCATAGCAAGCCTACTAGTCCACTACAACTCTTCCTACACATCAAACAATCCTCAAAGATTATATAACCTGAAAAATGATGCACCAAAACGTCCAACACAACAAGTGGGTGAGGAGTCACAGGTTTTAAGTACACAAAAAATCAAAGGCTTATAAAACAATTACTATAACTAACATACAAGCTAACATTGCAAAGTGTAACCAATAACGCAGCATGTGGAACGGAAAACGTACCCACGACCAACATAGTATCAACACTTGGTAGGAACCGTTGCCCCGATCCATAAAACCCAACACTTCACATGGTGAGAACGGTTACCCCGTCCATATCACCACAGAAACATGGGTATGACGTTTACTCTCTATCTTGATATCATAACAAATGTGGTACAGGAACGGTACCTCGATCCCTAATATCATACAAATGGGTAGGAACATACCCCTGATCCAAATCACACATATAGCATGTAACATGTAACAAACAATAGCCAAGTAAAGGTCTATACACTTCAAAATAAAGAACACATTAATCATAGTACACTATACAAAATAAATAAACACGGTTTACACGCGACCATTTAAAAGTCTAGTACCATGGTAACAAACATATATATGGATTTCTAAGGGTTTTTTAGTTAACCATCCATGTGGTCTCACCCAGGACAGCAAAGTCTACAACCTTAACCAAATTATTAACACTTTACACTTAGCTACTTAAATTAAACTCAGATTTGCAGGAATCTCTTTATTGTCCATCTTTACGTACCCAAACCTACTAAACTATACAAATAGACCTTACAGTAAATTCTATCAAAAAGATCACCACATAGTACCATTATAGGAGTATATTTAACTAATTTGTAATTCCCAAGTAATTTGTACTTTACTGTGTAATACTACCTTCAAATAAAATCAAACATCAAAAAACTGTCTTAAAATCTGTGACTGGCGAATGTTTGCACCCAAAAATATATCACTCTAGCTACCTACACTTAGCGACATGCTATTCAAGGCAAATTGTTTAACAGATTATCCCTTAGACAATATGAGACAATTCACTACTGTATGAAGAGATAAAGCTGTAATTCCACTTTTTAACCGAATTAGGTTTTAACCCTAAAAGAGACAATGACCGTAAATCTTCCCCGTATTTAATGATCTGCAACGAACTTTTTCTAGTGTAACCAACCTTTGAATGACTTCTCGAAGCTTTAAAAAGTTTTCGCGAGGCCGGATTTTACGGAAATTTAGACACCTTGTTGGTCATATATCTAGGAATAAAGAAACGTTATCAATGCGCGCGCGCTTGATCATAAATGCTATCAAGATATCAGTTGTTAAACACGCGACCTAAAATTCTGCTCAAGCCCTAAATCAATTATATAACGCATAACCTAACCTCAACGCAATGCATGAACATCACCCTAATCAAGCCTACACTAATCATTTTTATCATCAGTAAAAATTATCATTATAAAATAATTATCAAGTAATATTCTAACTTACAAAAAAACCCGTAGAATTCCAGTCAAAAATAGGCGAGATTAATCATCGCATATCTAACAGTTAGATGTAACCAAGGAATTACTAACACAACTTCACCTTAGTAGTTTTCCCATAGGTTCCCAAACAATCAAACTCCTGATTCTAGCTCTTGATCCAAGATATTACCGTATCTGATCCTTATGTAATAAAGGGATGGGACAAATCGCATCCACAAAAAAGTGTCTGTTTGATATAGGATCTGCGTGACTGACAGTTGATATGTCGTAGATCTAGGTGGCTTCAGTATGGGAAAAAATGGCAGTCGACATAAATTTTGGTTTAAAGGCGACTTATACCTTAAGGGCTACTAAAACTAGTCCTACGCTACCATACGAGCAAAACTGTATTAAGAATAAATAAAGTCCATTTTTTCTAAACACCAAGGCCGATCGAGTCCCTTATACCGTATAATTAATACTGAAAGGAAATTGGAGTATATTACATATTTATATATACAAAAAATAGTAGGTATTAAAATAAAACTAAATTCAGCTTAAAAATATTCTATACTATAATTATATTATTCACCGTACATTACAATTCCCTAATCTAATGAGTTGTTTTAATAAAACAATCGACAACAAGTCTACACAGATTTGAGATTAAAAACCTTGTTTTACTTAACACGCTACATACTAAACTTTCTAATATAACTTTATTACAAACCATAACAACACTTTCTTAGTTTTAGAAAAGCTGTGGCTACACACTTCTAGTATTTCACTCACCAGCATCTCCATCTTTGTAATAACTTACATATCATATAAACCGCTTAACTCTTAAAAACCAAAGAATTGACGTAGCGCCAATGACAAGCTACTCGTCTTCATTTCAATTATCACCACACGTGAACAAATGAAATAAACTGGTAAACACACAAAGAAAACCTCAAATCATGCACCTCAAAATAATATAATTGCATTTAGCCTCAAAATGACATCAATCACATAAGTAACCCACTTCAACAAATCATGGCAAATCAAACAGAAACACACAAATGCACCGCAAATGATCAACCATAAACGAAAGAGGGGACACTTAGCCGATTTCTTTAAGTAAGAGGTATAAAAGCTAGCGTCTGCTCAAATCACGGTTGTCACACAGTATCCCATTTCCATTATGAGTAAATATCTTGTCCCAGCGCTTCTTTAACTCGAGTATGTGGTCAACATAGGCCCCCCCCCCCACCACCTGCACTATCAAACAAATAACTAGTAGGATACTTTAGCGACCTTACATCATAGTCTTTCGCGTTCCCCAAGATGAATCACGGGACCCAACTCCTCTGAAATTCCAATGAACTTTCACAAGTGGTATTCTACTACGTTTCTAACTCTTAATCTCCCGATCCATAATTTCTATAGGTTCCTTAACAAAACGCTAAGTCTTGTCAATTTTGATTTACAATCAATTGTCACATAGCAAATACAGCATTCCCTAAACACACTATCTTCCAATTTCTGACACATGGAATTGTCATAGTATTCTAAACCAATCAATTCCCTTAGGTAATCTTAACCTATAAGGCCTACACAGGCCATTCACTTTCATGGATCTTATAACGGTCCTACATATCTTGGTGCTAACTTACCCTTATTTCCAAGACGCACTACGCCCTTCCAAGGCGACACCTCTAACAATACACTGATCTCCCACCTCAAACTCTAACGGCATTAGCCTAAAATCAACATAGCTCTTTGACGATCTCTCGCACATATGAAAGATTTTCCTTCTAATCAATAAATCCACCTATAATTCTGTCTGCTTCTAGAACTAACTCTAGTCCAATCAAGCTACTTTCCATCTAATCACTGCCCATTAGAACAGAGCTACCTACTACTTCCTACCATACAAACTCAAACTCGGAGCACAACCAAACAAGCTTAATTTATAACTAACCCACCAAAAAATCAATAACACATGCCTCGTTAATATCCACCAATGTCAGATTCATACGTTCCCTTGTCTGTCCATTCCGCTGAAGGATGCTAGAGTCATTAATCATATCCAATCGCGTCTCTAAACACTTTTTGCAGCGTCTGCGCGAACACCGGACTGTAGGTAAAGATCATCCCTTCTTAATCTGAGCTTGATCGTCACCGAGAAATATTACATTCATCACTAATTAATCACATCAATATTAAATCTTTGTCAACTTTCACATCTTGCAATCTCTTGAATAGCAAGTAAATGAGATAAACATTGTGATCAGTCTATCGATACCATCACACCAATTCACATCTCATACTCACTACTTTGACTCTTGGAGAATTTAGTGATAACAATCCATGTTGATTCTATCATTATTTTCTCAACTCAAGATACATTTAGCTAAGTTTGAATTTATTTTTGTACGAAGCCAAAAGTTCCTTTGACATTACCTAGCCATCGCCTCTGTAAACAAATCCGACAATTCCTACATAGGTATGCTATATCCTTTTTCTTTCACGTGGCTACCAATACATTCTCCAAGGTTATATACTCTTATCACTTCCCTAGATGTACCAAGTAAACTTTTGATGCATGGCCTCAACCAATTACCTTCCTACCAATAGATAACCCAAATTCGATCCAAAAGTACATACTCTCAATCTCCTTTCTTTCTTTCCATTTGTTGATCTAACCATTAAGCCTATGATGCGAAGTATATTCTCTAGGCATGAACGCCTCACGTTTTGGGCTCCGTATTCAATTCCTCTTACTCTCTTGATTTCACTCTCTCCTTTTCTACTCAAACGCATCACCCACTAACATCGCGTTAACGGGGTATCACACAAATCATTCTTCAAATCTGAAAAGCCGCTTCTTGTACAACGCCCCACTCATCTTCAGATTCCTCTCAGTTTAGGGAAGTAAAGGGGTTTCAACAATCTTAAAAAACAATCTGCGATGAGAACGTGCGTAGTAACCCGACCCCAATTCCTAGAATAAATCATCCAATTCCTCACTGCTTCACTCTAAACTCGGGTCCACGATAATACAATAAATTGAGCGAGCCACAGTGACGCAAAGAAAATGCACTTCTTCAACCAAACTCTCACACTTAGAAACTAGCAGACAACTTCTCGTCCTCCATTGACTTCAACAGCACTAACTTTAAATGACCTTCATGTCTCCACCTTCGACTTTAGAGTAGCCATAATGTCATCAATGAATACGATGACAAACCTACCTAAGTACGGTTTGCAAACCCGGTTCATTAAGTCCATGAAAACCGCTGGTGCATTGGTTAACCCAAAACCTTTTGCCTTGGTTAAGGGCATTTGGTTGAGATTTGCATTTGTGTTATTTTATATATATATACTATTTAACGAACCAATAATCATATCTCGGATGGTGTCGTAAGTACTTCCCAATTCTTTACTGCTTCACTCTTAGTAAACTTAGCATACAACTTCTCCTTCCTCAGTAATTCCAACACTAACTTCAAATGGACTCCATGCTTCTCTTTTTAACAAACGACACTGGTGCATCCCCATGGAAAATGACTAGGTCGTATAAAACCCTTGTCTTGCAACTTACAAAGTTGTTCAGATAATTCTTGCATTTCCAATGGTGCTAGACGATATGGAGACTTCGCAACTGACGTCGCTTCATGAACCAAATCTATGCGGAACTCAACCTGTCGTTGTGGTGGTCATCGAAAAATCTTTCGGAAACACATCAATAAATCTCGTACGACGGATATATCACTAAATTTTAGTTCATCTACCTTTGTGTTCATTAAGGTTTTCATGACTCCTTAAGTACGTTCACCATGAACCTGAAGTATCTCATCACCTTCCAACGGTATCCTAACCACCTTCTCATGACATACTATCACAAACTTCCTTTTGGACAACCAGTCCATTCCCACAATGACATCAAAGCTTCCACGACTCAACGGTATCAACGAACTCTAAGGGTTACGAACAATCGAATATCGAGTCATAGGCTAGAATGCATATAGGAGATTCCAGATATGCAAATAGACGTGGATCAAATGACATAAGAATCCTTTGAAAGAAGGATACGTATATGCACCGAGCGGAAACGCAACGAAAGAAATCAACAGACGTACCACGACAAATGAACACATAAATAAAATATATCAATACGAAAGGCGGAAATTCGTATACCAATTAACGATATTACTCGAAAGACCAAATTAAATAATGTTTTTATAAAAATCAATTTAAATTAAGAATGTCACTTTAAGTATATAAATCGTTTTAAATAATAAATAAAATTGTCTTAAATTTAATCTTTATAAAATTCATTCTAGTTGTCATAAAAAAAATCTAG
>BQNB010150352.1:3286-16047 GCA_026074375.1 Tanacetum coccineum
ATTTCGGTTAATTTACTTGTTAATGCTATTCGATCTACACTAATAAAAGTATGCAGGTTTCCCAACAATTGTTATAGAAGGCAAAAAAAATGCATTACAGATCCCTTTCTTTATTTTATTAGGCGTATAAAAGAAAGAACATTCGATATTATTCAAGAGATCCAAATTATCATTTTTATATTACTATGAGAAAAAAATGTAAATAAATAAGAAAATGAATGAGTGCTCAACATATATCACTATAAATTTATTGATATGAATTTCTTAGTTTTTAGTAGGGCAAATTATAGAAAAATGTATCCAATTGACACATTTTGTTATTCTGTGTAGCGTACTATTTTTTTTGTTAAAGAGTCAATAAACTTTTGAATTTCGAATATTCTATGTAGCGGGTGACCTGCTCACCTGCAAATGCTTACGTGGATCCGGTAATTTTCACATAGATATATATTGTCTTTTTTTTTGTGAGTATACCAAAAGCTTTTTTTTATTTTTTTTTCCTTTTATTTTTATTAAATCAAATCTATCATCTTCATCCTCAATCCAAAATCAATAACACACTAAAAAAGTGTAGGCGACTTTTTTAACATCCATAAATCTAGATTACCAACTCCATAAGTCCCATCGCAACCCAATCCCAGATTACCAAATCCATATAAACCCATAACTCCTATATTAACATCAAGATACAAAAATTTAATTAAAAATGAATCCTAAAACCATGTCACTGGCATCCTCATTCACCCCCAATCCATCATCTAAAACCCATTTCAAACAAGCTTCATCGCAATTCGCCGGAACAGATCCATTTTCTCATCACTTGGCCACCACGGTGAGTCGTCGAAAACGAGCTCCGGCATCGGTGCCGGTGGAATCGAGATCTAGGTAGTCAATCAAACATAATGGGTCGTTATACTTCGTTCATTTGTTGAGAATGACGAGGCCAGTTTTTCTGGTGAGATTTGATTGAAGATTATTCGATTATCATTGGTGGTCATTGGTGGGTGGGTGAGTTGGTGAGATTAGGAAAGAAAGAGAGTTAAGTCGAAATGTATATGACCATTCGGAACCAAACATGAGCTTAATATTAAGAATTAACATTATTATGTATATGGTGGTAAAATATGGAATTATATTGTGTTTTCTGAAATTAGTTAACTGTGAGTATATTGTGTAAGACAAAGGGTATATTTGTGTGTGGAATTATAAAAATGTGAAAATATGATGTGGAATTATTAAAATGTGAAATTATGATGTGGAATCTTATGTGGATTATTATAAAAAAAATTATCAGTAGTGGTAACCGGTGAAGGGTTTGGCAGGTCACCCGCTACATAGAATATTCAAAATTCAAAAGTTTATTGACTCTTTAACAAAAAGGTGTCAGGTTGGATATTTTTTTTACAATTTGCCCTTTTTAGTATTGCATGTGATAAACAATTAAATATTCAATAACATGTAATAATATTAAATTATGGTCTAAGATTTACCATTTGTAGTTAAACCATACGATTCGAATCGATGGAGACGTTATCCTCTTTTAAAATAATATAAAATCAACAGAAGATCTGCATATAGAAATTGAACTATTGTACCTTTTATACTAAAGAGCATGATTTTTATCCCGAGGCACTCCATTAATGCATATTCGACCCTATTCCTTTATTAATTTACTCCGACCCATTTACTTTGTTTTATGTATTCACCCTGACCCATTTCCTTTATTTTACGCCTCTCTCATATATTCTCCTACCTTTCTCACACTACCCACAACAGCTACATCTACAACATGCATGTGTGCCACCTGGATTCCATTTTTCTCTGGGATATATATTGTGTTGATTTCACAAATTTTTTATTTTTTTCTGCTATTTCCGTCCGCCCTAGGTACAGGTGTTATTCCTGTTGTTAGATTTCTGTGTTTGTTTGTTGTTTGTATGTTATTTTGATCTTACTTGATTCCCTTATTGTTATTGTGGTTTTACCATTTTTGATTTGGGTTATATGAGGTTAGAATTTGGTTAATTTTAGGCTTTAATCAATCTATGTGGTTTTGAATTTAATTTATTTTTTTGGTTTTTAGTTTTTAGGTTTAAGGTTATTATATTCTTAGGCACTAATGAATCTGTGGATTCTTCAATTTAGGTAACCCGTTGACTTTTAGTTTTTAGGTTTAAGGTTATTAGGTTTCGTATCCGGGTAATGAAATTATGGGTTCTTCAATTTAGGCAGCCCTTTGACTCTTAGTTTTTAAGTTTAAGATTATTAGGTTTCGTATCCGAGCATCCTGTAAACTGTGTTGCCAATATTGGTATCGACATTTCGGGTTTTCAACGACGTTATGAGTGGCAGAGATTACGCAAACCGTAATGGTGATCAATCATGTGAAGAATGATGTTTTGATTTCATGTGGCCCATGAATTCTAATACCACAGGTGAAATATTGTTGTTTGTATACGTATATTGTTGATATTTGGTTTGCTTTATGTGATTTTTATGTTTAGTATTCTTCTTTGATACAGTCGATGATAATGTATTTAATAGTGGTTCCACCCATGAATACATATCTAATTTTGAATTAAGTATTCAAAGACGTCGGAGGTCATCTGTGGATGTTCAAATTCTTGGAAATGGTAACAATGTTAGTACACGTTTATCGTCTGAAGGCCATGACATGGTGGACATAACTCTGGTGCCTGTTACAAGGACTTTTGACCGTTTTAAAAATATAGGTTCCAACACCCTTAGATAACACTCCATGAGCCAAGCAGGTTTGTATTGTTGATGCTTAACATTAGTTGCTGGCAAACGAATGTTGCAATATTTTGTGTTTTATGGTTTGATACCAACACTTTTTGGTTTAGTTGGTTTGATTTTGATGTTTTGTATTCTTTTTTGATACAGCTGCTGATAATTTGGTTAATGATGGTTCCATACAAGAAGACATATCTATATCGGAAGAAACTATTAGAAAACGTGAACCGCCATCTGTAGATGTTCGAATTCTTGGAGATGGTGGGAATGTTAGTACACAGATGTCAACAGGATGTCATGACGTAGTGCCTACAACTACGGTGCATGTTTCAAGGATTTTTGATCGTTTTAGAAATATGTGTTTGAACAACGTTGGATCAGACTACATGAGCTATGCAGGTTTGTATTCTTGGTTGGTAATATCATCTGTTTGCAACCGGAGTTTGTAATATGTTGTGTTTTCCGTTTTCATATCAATATTCTTAGATTTTTGTTTGTTCAGATAATTGGAACCGCGACGGGGATCAGCAGATTCGAACCACAACTCTTGGAAATGCAGGCTACCAAAACTTTTATACACCTTTAGTTTATATTCAGTAATATATATTTTAGGTGTAAATTAGTATAATATTGTTAAGTTTATATGTCTGGATTTGTGCGCAACCCTTATTACGGACGAAGTTTCAAATTCTAATATTCACAAAAGAGGGTGTCTACATAATGTGTCAACACCATCTTCAATAAAAGAAAATGTTCAGCCAGAGACGCTACGTGCACGGGGTAATTTGTACTTTATAATTTCATGATATGCTCGGTTATCAATTTTTTCACATTTGTTTTTTGTTTTTGAAATATTTACATGTATTAACGTTTCTGTTATGTCAGATATTCTTGGTCACACTGTTTCTTCATCACGAATGGCAACGGTCAATCATGCATACCTATGTATGGATGTTACGGACTGTATTATTAGACCTCAAATCATAAACTTTCCACACACTAATGCGACAAATGTTTATCAGAGTCATGTACAGTGAGAGTATTCAAACACTACTCATTGCAGAATCTTACACAGTGAAGGTATTTGGTTCTTTTGAATGACTTTTAACTATATTTTGGATATGCTTTATAGTCTAATTATTTGGCTTATACATCTTTTGTCCTCAACAGCGTCTGCCATCAACGATTGTTCAACTCTTGGAACTGAAAAAGCTATAAATATAAGCCAGTCACAATCTCTACAAACTAAAATGTATAACCAATCTTCTTCTAGTAGGAATGTACCACAACGATCCCAAAATCAAGGTAATTTTTATAATTTTGATTTAATATTTTCTTATTTAAGAAATTTCCTAAGATTAATCTAATGTATTTACTTCTTTTTTCAGGGGATACTACGTCTTATATAGATTTAGGTGACTGTGACCAGGAGTGTCGTCACTGTGGTTGTTTATTTTGGTATAATGAACGACTAAAAGGCAACGACTACGGTGAGCGAGCTGAATACCATTTATGCTGTGGATAAGGGAAAATATACATGCCTCTGATGCCTGATCCTCCGATTTTTATTCAGCAACTAGTAAGAAACAGTCATTTCATGGACCAGGTTAGAGCTTATAACTAGATGTTTTCAATGATGTCATTCGGGGCAAAAATTGACGATTCAATAAATAAGGGAAAAGGACCTTATGTTTTCAAAGTTTTCGGTCAAATTTATCATTGGACTGGATCGCTTTGCCCAGAAGAAGGTCACCATTCGTGATTTATACAATTGTATATTTATGACACACAGAACGAAGTTGCTAACAGTATGTGAAATTTTCAAGGACGTGATGAAGACACACTAAATCCCGATATTGTTGAAGGTCTAATACATGTACTCGATGAAAATAATGGTTTGGTCAGACTTTTTAGAACTGCACGGGAGAGATGTAGCATGGGAGAAATACCAGGATTCAAAATTAGGCTTTACAATAAGGGTGGTGTTCGTGGATATGAGCTCCCAACTTCAGACATTTTGGGAGGGATAGTTTTTGAAGATGGGCCAAATAGTCGAACTGATTTTGATGTAATCATAGAATTCAGGGGCGGTCCTCCTCAGAGAATTAACAAGCTTCATCAATCATATATGTCTTTACAATTCCCTTTATTGTTTATCTTCGGTGAGCCAGGATTCTATCCAGATTTGGTACTGAATCCTAGATATGGTAGGGGTAAGGGTAAAAAAGTGACAATGAACACGTATTACAAGTACCAGTTACACCTACGTGTTAAAGAATTTAGGCTTATTTTCAGAGGTGTCCGTTTGTTTCAACAATACGTTGTTGCAGTCTTTTGTGCAGTTGAGCAGAATCAGCTAGATTGGGTACGCAATCATCAGAATGATCTTCGTTTTGATTACCTGTTAGGTCTGTATGATGCTGTTTCCCGTGGAGATCGTGAAGGAATACAGGTTGGATCAAAGATCATGCTACCAAGAACATTTACTGGAGGACCTAGATATATGTATAGCCACTATCTAGACGCATTAGCCATTTTGTAGGTCGTTGGGAAACCCGCAATTTTTTATTACTTTTACATGTAATGCCAAGTGGCCGGAGATTAAGCGATACATGGCACAGTATTTGGGCCTTACAACAAGTGACAGAGCAGACATTGTATGTAGAGTATTCTAGTAAAAAGTCAATGATTTCATCAAGTTTTTGAAGTATGAAAGACCATTCACCTATGTGATTGCATGTATGGTTATTTCATGTATAATTAATATTTATCTATTCTTTTTATACATAATTACATCATTCTTAAAAGTTAATTCCTATTATCATTCTTATTTTGCAGTTCTTTACACAATAGAGTTCCAAAAGAGAGGTTTGCCACATTGTCATACACTTCTATGGGTTGATTCGAGCAGCAAAATAAGGAATGCAGTTGAGATTGACGAGTACATTTCTGCTGAGATACATGATCCCGTGGAAGATCCTTAAGGATATAAAGTGGTGACCGAGTTGATGATGCATGGACCCTGTGGTGTCGCAAACACAAGCGCATCGTGTACGGAAAATAGAGTTTGCAACAAACATTTTCCAAAGAAATACAATGACACCACATTTTTTGATGTCAATGGACACACTCACTATCGAAGAAGACAGACAGAAGTTCATTTTATGAAGGGCGAGTCAAGGTTAGAAAACTACAACGTAGTTTCGTATAATCGTATGTTATGTTTGGCTTTTCACGCGCACATAAACGTAGAGTACTGCGGTTGGAGCATGTTGATTAAGTATCTTTTCAAATATATTTCCAAAGGACTCGATCTCATTATTGCAAAGGTCAACAGGTCGATTGGAGATATGTCTACTTCAATGGGTGAGAAAGACATTCAAGTAGACGAAATTCAAAATTACGTCGACGGTCATTTCGTTTGCCCATTCGAAGCTTGTTGTAGAATCTACGAGTTTCCTATTCATTGTTGAGAACCAGTTGTACAGATTATGAATGTCCATTTGGAAAACACGCAACGTGTTACTTTCCGTGAAAGAGATAGGTTCAACATAATTGTCAACATGCCTGAGAAGAAGAAAACAACACTCATTGAATGGTACGTTTACAACAACGAAAACATCGACGGCAGACACTTAACCTACCTAGACTTCCCTTCTGAATTTGTATGGTATCCGAAGTCAAAAAGCTGGCGCCAAAGAGTGATGAGAACAAAGAAGTCCCTTGGAAGGCTCACTTATGTTCATCCGAACTCCGGTGTACTTTTTTACTTTCGGATGTTGTTGTCTCATCAGAAAGGATGTAAATCCCCAACTGAAGTACGGACTGTTAATGGGTATGTGTTTCCAACTTATAGGGTTGCAAGTGAAGCCTTAGGTTTACTTGGTGACGACAAAGAATCGGACATCGCCCTTGACGAGTCAATAGTGTCAGCATCATCCGTCGAAGTGAGGACCCTGTTTGCTCAGATTCTCATATATTATGATATGTCAGATCCACTTAAATTGTGGACAAAATATTGGACAACAATGAAAGATGACATTCCAGCAAAAGTATCAGAGGCAACAGGTATCCTAAACTATTATGTTAACACTCCTGAGTTACAAGGATATATTTTATACGAGTTGGAAGCAATATTAAATGGATTTGGAAAATCTGTCAAAGATTTTGGGTTACCGCCTCCTCCAGAGCGTCTGCTAAAAGATCTAAGGAACAAACTCCTTATGGAAGAAAGAAATTACAAACGCGATTTGCTCATGCAGGATGCTGCTCATTTTGTCCCAAAACTAAACCATGTTCAGAAAGAAATATATTACATTATCATAAACGCATCTAAAGAAAGTCGACATGAATGATTATTTGTCTACGGTCACGGTGGAACAAGGAAAACGTTTCTTTGGAAGACCATCATAAGTTCGCTTAGGTCGCAGGGAAAAATTGTTTTGGATGTAGCCTCATCAGGTATCGTGTCTTTACTTCTACCAGCCGGACGGACAGCGCATTCTAGGTTTAAGCTTCACTAGACCTGACCGATGAATCTGTTTGTCATGCCAAAAAACATAACCAGTTAGCAAATCTTTTGATCGAAACAGATCTTATAATTTGGGATGAAGCACCGATGAATGACAGACGTTGTTTTGAAGCACTGGACATAACCCTTAGAGATCTCATGAATGCGCCTGAAATTGTTTTTGGAGGAAAAATAGTGGTATTAGGAGGCGACTTTCGGCAAACCCTGCTAGTGAAAAAAGGTGTTGCAAAAGAAGAGTTAATCCATGTTTCTATTGCAGAATCTTACTTATGGTTACATTTTAAGATTTGTAAACTGAAAGAGAACATGAGACTTCTGAGAACTGGTCTAAGTAATGAAGAACGAGAACGGTTCAAATTTTTTGCTAAATGGCTTCTTGATGTGGACAACTGTGAAATAGGGAAGCCTGATGAAAATAATGATGAAGATATGTCTTGGATCATAATTCCACAACAATATTGTCTTACCCCCGGTGAACAATTCCACAACACCACCGTCAACCCATGTCACAATCACAGAACGTGCAAAAGACCAGAAAGAAGCCAATGCAAATCACGAAAAATCACCAAAAATATCTCTTTTTGACCAACCATCAACAGTCCAGAAGAAACCCAAAGTGGACTAAAAGGTCAGTATTCCACAACTGCTGTCTTAATTAATAATAACTATAATAATCTACCAACAAACATATAACAATTTGCACACACATTCACTAATCAAAACATTTTTTAACACAATCAAAATAGACAAAAAAACAAAAACAAACAAAAATATCATACAAACAATCCACGGTTACACAAAGTTAACCTTACAGCGGAAATACAACAGAAATAAAAACACGTACATAAAACTACACGGTCAAGTACACACTCGACAGACACACGTACCAACAGTATGCTCTTATTCTAACGTAACATACTCATTCAGACACAACCCTAACAACAGCTTCAGTAGTCCATGTGCCCTCAGCTCAAACTCCCTTCCAAGTATCTGTAGTTTCATCAAATTCGAGATATCTTTATTTTGAACCTGCTTAGTAAACTCAGCCATCTTATCTGGTACATGCTTTCCCGCCAGCATGTCTAATTCATCGGAAAAAACTTCTCTTTCATCAACAATAGCAGTAAGACGCATGCACAACGCGTTTATCTCCCTCGCCAATCTCAAGTCTTCGCTAATTTCCCTACGAAAACGCAGTTTGAACTGCGATTCCCAATCCACTTTACCAACACTCCTGCGTAGCTCATCGCATATTCGTAATGCTGCCATTGTTTGAGTTTTGGGTGCTTTGAATGCCAAACAAATTCACTCACCACCCTTTAAGTAGTCCTCAATTCACACCTTTTTACTCATACACTCTTTCCAAAACACACCACCCAAAAAAATATCAATACAATTTCACTATTACATCTTTGTCCCCATCTGTTTTAAATAAATTTTGTCTGCAACTATAAAACTTTACAACAAAAGAACATATTACCACACACATACAAAAACAAACACTACATATAATCAAATCACAGCAGAACCCACTAAAATATGTTCTTAATCACAGACTAGCCTATCTTGGCATATACATACCAAATCCACCCACACCAAAAGTAAAACCACCCAAAAAAACATCACATGCCTGCAACATCTCTTAACACCACTTACATGCAATATGTATGATCAAATTACATCAGAACCCACTAAAATATGTTCTCAGTCACACATTAACTTATTTTGCCATATACATACAAAATACACCTATACCAAAAGCAATACCACACAAAAAAAACATCTCATGCCGACAACATCTGTTAACACCACTTATAGTAAAAGACATAAGCATCTCTAATCAAATCATATCAGCTTTCACTACTCTTAACTTCCACTAGCTAAAAAAGTTACACCATTATCTGTTGCAGCAACATGTTGTTCAAAAGCATAGCTACAATATGAAATGCATTATTTCCAGTGGCCCTCTTATGGACTTATTTGATTAATAAACTTGCTTTTTCAGACTTCAAAGTTGTAACACAAACTTACAAAGAACCATCTATGCTAGCATTCTACACTACCTAACCATTCCTTTTTCATTTGGTTTTTTCTGCTTTGCAGATCCAAAAACAGAAGCAAGGTGCAGCAACAGCACAGATTTTGTTATCATCGAAAGGTATCATATAAAATACATTTTTTTCACTACCCTTCTTATGAACTTATTTGATTCATAAACTCGCTTTTTAACATCTATTGACTGAAATCAACACAATCTTATGGTCTAACAGATGGGACTTCAAATATGATTAAAAGTTATAACACACAATTATAAACAACCATCTATGCTAGCATTGTACATTAGCTAACCACTCCTTTATTGACTGCTTTTTTTCTACCTTGCAGATCCAGAAAGAGAAGCAAAGTGCAGTTGCAACACATATTTTGTTATCATCCAAAAATAGGATAGGACTGCTTAGCTTATCTACTTATCATGCTAATATAACTGTTGAACTCTAATGTCACTGTAGTGATAAAAAATCACCTGTACCTGTACACACTAACCTATCTACTAAAATTTTGGCCTCTAAAGATCATCGAGGCATAAATACTTGCACTGTCATTACTTCGTACTTTCTATCTAATGTCAAAGAAACCAACAAATCTAAGGTTTCGTTGCATATAATACTTTTATCCATAAACATCCTGCCAAGCCACATCCATTCTTAACGAACACCCGCGCTCCGCAGCGGAGCGCGGGTTACAAACCTCGTTATAATCAAAATCATAGGATTTTTCTTGCAATCAAATCGTGAACTTCATCGTTTAGAGCGTGCTAAAAGTAAAAGATGAGGAGAAAAATGAGAGGAAGGAGAAATCTTATTCAGCATATCCATTCAAGAGATTACAAGTATGAAGTATTTATAAGGAATATAAATACATGTAAACCTTAACGGGCCGGTTGAGATAATTGTGAATATACCTAAGCCCATTATAATATTTTACAACCAAACAACTAACTCAAGACAAAAAATTAATTTTTCCTTCGCTTCTCCTCCACTCGCATACGCCAGTTAATTGGCTTGACAACTCACTTTGGTCATGGCTTGGAACTAGCAGCGCCAAATCGGTTGCCACTTGATGAGAGTGGCAGGGGACTCACGTCACGGTACCCAATGCTCTTAGACAAATAGATTTTAAATTCACGTTATCCGTGATGTCTTTATTACCGTCGCAACCCGTCTTTTTATTTTGCAATTTAGAATTATGTTCTTTCTACACATATAGAAGGTTTATTGTGCCCTTTATATGAACAAAGGTTTCTAATGTGGAGAAAACGAAAAGAGTTAATTGCACAGTATAGTAGTACTAATTTTCACTGCTTAAATATAAAAAACATTTCTTGATGTGGGTGGCGAAAGAGTGCTTTATTTAAATTGTATATATACTATACCGGAGGAACAGATTGATAACTATAAGAGCATGGAGTATCATGAGGAGATACATCGCTTCATTTGGGCTGCACAGGTTGTCACGTCAGCATTTTACTCTCATTTAAAAATACTCATTCACTCATAACACACTCATATTCCATCATTTTGGCCCCACCACTCACACACAAACACATACATTTATAAATAAATAAAAAAGATAAAAAAAATTTGTCCTTATTTGACTCACCGCAATGGCGAGATATCAAGAAATTATAAGTGGCAAGACATGTTGGTGTGGTGGCTAGCAAGTGAAGAAGAGAGAGAGTGTGTCACGTAAGCAGTGGCGAGATACCCTCGTTACCACACTCCTCCCTCTAAGAGCTTGAGGAACGGTCGTGCCATTCTCTCGTGCCAAAGAACGGCGAGAATTATGAACGGCGCACGACTCCGTGCCTCGCGGTGTTGAGTCTGACGCCGTTCATAACAGCCCACGCCGTTCTATTTTTTTTTTTAAATATAGCCGAGGGGAGCGGATTTTTGGATTTTAAACCTAAAAAAATCTCATTTTTACCCCTTAAAAATCCTATAAATACCTCCTTATTATTTCATATTTCACACACACTTCCAATATATTTTATAACATACAATTTTCTACTTCTTTTATTTTTTTTCTCCAAAAAATAAATCCCAACCAAAATTGGATCTCGGGTATGCTAAGCGTCCCAAACAACCAAATTCCGATGTCTTCTACGAATCCGACCAACAATATGGGCTCCTCCTCTCAACCTCCATATAACCAAATGTCTTATTATCTCAATTTCCAAACCTTATATGTTAATCCCGACGAATTGTCGTCAAAATCAATGGAAAATGCAACAACAAATGGGGTTTAACCAATATTCTCAACAACAACAACAACAACAACAACCAAACCAATCCACCGCTTTCCAACCACAATCCGACCACCAATCCTTTAACTTAATCGATGAAACCGAAGACGAGAACAAAGAGGAGCCGATCCCGACCCCGACGTCGAAGAAGACGAGCCGTGGCCCACGATTGAAGGCGAAGGCCAAAAAAACCAAAGATACCGAATCACAAGTCAAAATCAAGAAACGAGCTTGAAACGTGTGGACCCAAGACGAGGAGTTGCTTTTGGCGGAAAGTTTCATTCAAATTTCCGAGGATCCAAAAACGGGTTGTGATCAACAAAAAGGCGCCTTTTGGTATAAAATATTTGACGTGTACAATACCGAAGCCAAGAGACGCGGTTTTATTGAGCGTACCAAGAACATGTTAACGGGAAAATGGACTCCAATGAATGCAAGCGTTCAAAATATTAATCAATTGGTGTCAAAAACACTTGCACATAGTGGGGAGAACGATGAAGATTGGATAACGAGGGTGAAAATTTTATACAAAACTCACGTGGGTACTGAGTTTAAGCACATGAGTGCTTGGCTTTTTTGAAAGGCAAGCACAAGTGGACAAACCCCGAATCGACAAACGCAAGAAGGAATCGTTTTCGTGTTACCGACGAAGAACCTGGGCATTTTGGAGATGATGCGTTGCCTCGGCCACCCTGGTTACAACGAATTGCTAAAAGTCAACGTTCTGGTTCTAACTCGACCGCTAGTTCCGGTTCTAACCCGATGATGTATCAACAATTCATGAAAGAACAATACGAGTTAGACCGCAAAGCAAAAATGCAAGAGAGCGAAGAGCGAAGGCAATTTATCCATGCTCAAAGGATTGCGGAGGAGATAAGAGTTCTACAAATCGTCACACGCGGGATGGATCCGGCCGACGCCGTTATCATTAACGCCCAAAAGGCACGAATCCGAGCGGCATATCAACCACCACCAAACTAGTCCACGCCGTTAACTTTATGTAGCGTTTTTAATTTATGTCTTTTGTTTCTTGTTTTTTTTTTTATTTCTATGTAATGTTTTTTTTAATTTAATGTAATGTTTTTAATTTAATGTATTGTTTTTAATTATATTGGGTATTTTTTAAATTAAGTAAATTAAAAAAAAATTGGCCAACGGCACCAGAAATGTGGT
>BQNB010150353.1:0-16047 GCA_026074375.1 Tanacetum coccineum
TAACTCTGTTATACCCCCAACCCTTTTTCCCGCCTCTTTTGAACACAAAACCCACTCACGGGTTAACACCCCTTCTTCTAACCTGTAACCTCAAAAACCCCATGGACAAACTCGCCCCTCCTCCTCCACTTAAACCCTAATCCCATTTGGCAATCTCACATCCCCCTAGGCTCATATCGACGACCAAGATTGCTTTTTGAAGAAATTGAAGGGCCAAGATTGTTTGTTTTCCCCCTCTCACACAACAAACACAGAAGAGCTTATAAAAGAAGAAGAAGACAGAAGAAAAGGAGAGTAGTTAGTTTTTAATTTTCAGTTTTGTATTTTTCTCTTAATTTTAAGCATTTCTTTCAAGTGTTTTTGTAATTCAGTTTTAATCTCTTGTACTCTTTTACTTTAAGCTTGTACTTCTTCATTTGAGTAATATCAATCCAGTTTACAAGTTCCTTTGAGTTTTGTTTTCAATTCTAAGTCAATTTCACTCATTAAGCTCTTAATAAGCTCATTTGAGCTTATTCATTTTCATAAGCTCTAAGTCAGTCAAATTGTGTTTTTTAAGCAAGTCATTACTCATTTAGATCAAGTTACACTAAGATAATGATCACTTGAGTGTATTGAGTTCATTTTGGAAGCAACAAGGCAAATAAGCTCTTATATAGCTTATTCAGGTTTAGAGGCTTTGGGAGCCACTTAGGTTCATGATTTGAGGTCACTCACTCAACAAGAGTGACCTCTAGTTCTGAGACTCCAATTTCCAGGTTTAACCCTTTATAATTCATTTTAGCATTCACATAGCTTATTTCATTTAGCTCATTACATTGCCTCTTTGTGAGTTTAATCTTGTTTAAAATTGCTTAGTTAGTTAATAGATACAAATGTCTTTAGGAAATTGTAGTTAGGATTCATTAGTTTCATTTTTACTAAATCTGTCATAGTAAGTAGTGATAAGCTAGTAGAGAAACTAGCTTATTATCACTAATAAGCTGTTAGTTTAAGAGTTAAAATAGCTTAGAAAGGTTAGTTATAGTAAAAGTAGATAAAATGTTTTAGCTATCTTAGCTTTTAAAATAGGATTTAAGTACAAGTTAGTTTTGACAGCTTAGTGTAAGGAGTGTTTGGATTTAGGCTCTTTTGACTTTTAAAGTCAACATTAATCTGTCAAAGTATTTCATACAGCTTAGTTAGGTCATATTTTAATGTTTTAAAAAGCTTTTAGAAGTTAGTTAGTAAAATTCAAAAGTTTAGAGTGTAAAAACCTTGCATTTACACCAGGGCAATTTTCAGCTATAAGTAGTTTTAGATTTTAGGATTTTAAGAGCAACTTAGAGTTCAAAGTTGTTTTGTGTTTACTTAGGTGCATTTGGTGAAGTGTTTTAGAGACTCTAGCTCTCAAATTTTAGCTTGCATTTGAGTATTTGGTCAAGTGCATCAGCAACAACAGTTAATACTGTTGTTGCCTCTCAGTTTTCTCATTGTCTTTGAGCATTCATAGGTAGATATTAGGCTTTAGAATTAAGTATGTTTCTAGAATTCCATTAGCTTATAACTTTTCATCATTTAGTTTTCAATATTCAGTTTTTAAATTAGCTTATTTTTCTCTACAAAAGTAGCATGTTAGCAGCAGATTAGGTTCTAGCTCATCTTCTTGTGTTTTTAATTTCTAGTTGATATTTTGAAAAACCTTTTATCTAGGTTAGTATAATAAACATAGGTTAGCTTATTTTCAAAGTTTCAGCTGTTAAGGTTTAGAAATAAGCAAGTTAGCTTATTTGAGAAGCTTATTTCAGTTTTAAGTCAAAATTAGCACTTTTTCATTTCAATTTTCTTGTTAAATTTGTTAATACTCAGCCAATTTTTGTTTAAATATCCATAGTACACATCTTAATCTATATTTAGCTTCTTTTGTCTTTCATTTTCCCCTAGAAATAAGCTAGCAATAAGCCAAAACCTAAAAAGCTCATTCAAGCCTTAGTTTCTGTGACAGAATCTAAGGGCTTATTTTCTAGCTTATTCTTTTGTCAAAAGTTGAAAGTCCTTTTATTAAAGTTGTAGAGATTAAGCTAGTTAATAAGTTTGTAGTTTTAAGTTTTTGCTAAATCTTAATTTTTCAATAAGCCAAAAATAAGCTAGGTCGTAGGGTCTGTTTGGTACTTTCTCCAAAGTTCAAGGTCACCCGTTTTAACTGTAGTGTAACTTTCCTAAAGTTTGCCCGCCTACCCTTAAGTTTAGTTTTTTACAATTTCTACCCTAGAGTTTTGCCAAAAAAAAAAGAGAAGGGAAGACAAGGGACCCGGGTGAGCAAGACTCGAACCCGGGACCCCTCGATACATCCCCTCCCTTTTGTACACACTTATACCGCTGCGCCCTTGGGTCTTTTTCGTTAAAGACTCAAGGGCAAATGTACTTATGTACATTTTGAGCTTATAAGCCTATAAGCTGAATAAGCTTATTACGGGCTTATTTCTGTAGCTTATTTGTGTCTCTTATTTTTCGTAGGACTATTTCAGTGTCTAGTATTTTTAGAAAATTTTTCAGAATTTTTAGATAAGGTTTAATATTTTTTATAATTTAATTTAGATAAAAGTTTATTTAATTCATAAAAAATACAAAAATTATCAAAAAAATATTTTGCTTTTTTAGAAAATTTTCTTTTGTCATCTAGTTTGTAGGAAAAATATAAAATTTTTCGTAGGGTCATTTTTATAACTTTCCCTCTTTTAAAGAACGGGTCCGGGTACGGGATTTTGTTTTGACTCGTTTTTGGGTCAAACGAACTCCGTTTTCGGTCTAGTCTTTTTCATTCTTCATTATTTGTCCCGTAGAGTAGTTTAGAAGTGAAAATTTTTCTGTAGGGTTATTTTTAAAGATTTTAGGTTTTCCCCCTTTTTGTTCGGGATTCGGGGTCTCGTTTTCTAGTTTAATTTCGTAATTTCTAGGTTTTTCTTAAACGTTTTAGTCCGTTATTATCTAATTTGACTTTTTCAACTTCCCAAACCAATTCCTTCCTTCAAACTCAAATCTTCGATCGTATCGATTTACCATTCCAGCCTCGTTGGGGATAAACGACCCGGGAAAGCTCTATACTACTTCTCGGTATCATTGATTGCTGGTTTTTACACTTAGATATATATTTTGTATTTTCCTATATATTATATATATATATATTTACGGTGTGAATCCAGCCAGTCATGGACAAACTTGACATGGGTACAAATGGTCCATCTTCTAGAGTTTTGAGAAGTTAAGGTTCAAGTCCGTCAAGGAATACTAAGAACCTAACTTTCCAACTCGTGAAATCCTCTTTGTCAAAAGCAGGAACATTTGTGACATGAGACCCTCCTCTTGAATTAAGAAGTTAAGGGTGGTTCTCATCAACAACACTTTGAGACATACTTGATGTGTTCGTAGTGTTGATAGGGTCAGTAGTTGCAGGCATCGTGTCAACCCTATTAACATTAGGGCTACCCAGATTACCAGAACTTGCACCAAAAGGTGGTGGGATAGGTGGTATGGTTCCAGACATGATTAGATCTTGATTTGTTTAAAACAAAGAACAGTTTCTAAAAGGTTTTATAAATCAACACTGCTCTGATACCAATTGAAAGTCCCAATTGACACGTCTATATGTAATATAACACTTATCTAATGTAAATAACACAAGTAATAACTTTTTAATCGTGTAATGCTTTATTGATTAAGAATCAAAGTATTACAATGTGCTATGGATCGCACAGGTTGAATGACAATGTATAATTACCCTTTGAACAAGTAAACTTGATAGAGTATCAAGTTTACAAGCGAACTTGTATAACCAGCTGATATGATCAGAGGTCTACTGTGTAAGTTTGACAAAGGAGTAAATGCCTATAATAACAACAACAATAAAAGCGATAACATTTACTACTTACAACATTCTCTATTTATACTAATACAAGGTTGCGTTCTTAGTGAGGGTAGTTGCAGCGTGTCAAGATTCTAGTGGAGGACGTACGAGGCATTTAATGCACGTCCAATCTTGGAAACTACCCGCCAATACTTTAGTGAACAGTTCTGCCAACTGTTCACTACTTATACCAACTTCGTACTTGGTACAGACAACTCACATCACCTTTTGTCGCGCCTTTAGGAGATATTGATTTTTCCGCCTAATCATCAGAGAATACTTTAAGCTCAGCTTGTTCTTCTTCAAAGGGTAATAGGATAGTTAGAGTATTGCCATCTTTGACTCACCTTAGAACCTCAACGTATTCCTTCTACATACCAGCTGATATCCATCCCAGCTGACGAGTATGTCTTCAAGTAATCTTCGACTTCTTTAACGATGTCTTTGACTCGAATACGTCTGATGTTGCTCTCTGAGGCTTTGCACTCAGAGAGTCCTTTCATTACTTCTGATTCCACCACTCAGAGGTTCTTTCCTTACCTCTGAGTCCACCACTCAGAGGTTTTTTCATTACCTCTGAGTCTACCACTCAGAGGTTCTTCAATACTTAGCCTAATTTCTGTTTAAATCTAAGAGCTGATTATTGGGCACTGAATCAGCCCAACAATACGATTTCAAATACATGTATTGGCTCATTACATATTGGCTCATTACATAGTGACCATGTTGTTACCTATGATTAATTGATTATACACAATTACTAGGCATCTAAGAATTGGCACACTACGATTATGACTTATAAAGGGAAACTAGGTAGTATGCAAATGTTTTTGAATTGAAGTTAATGAAATGTCATTCAAGAAAATTTATATCCAAAACATGCAACGTGACACTTGTTTAATGAAACAATATGATTTATTTATTTTTATATCTGGGTTTTTTATTTGATATTGTGAGCCGATTAATCCAGAGCGACTACCTTTTTAAATAGCCCGGAGTCGGCGCAAGTGAACCTCCGTGACTAATGAGGGATTAATTTTCTCCCTAGTGTTCGAACCCAAGACCTCTAAACACTTTCGTTTTAAAAAGCTAAACTCTTACCGTTAGATCGCCCCATTAGTTAATAAAACAATATGATTGTACCTACGTTTTCATGAAAACAGGTATTTCAAATGAAGTGCGCTTAGTAATTAATTAAAAGCATCTGTCATTCACTACAAGAAAATAAACTTTTACCGGCTAGATTTCTACTTACACATTTTAATTACAGGAGAAGCACAAAAAAGTTTTAGTAATTTTTTTTTCATACTTTTGTTGATACTTTATATTATTAATGACATTTTTTTTAACTTTTATTGACATTTTTTTAAGTATCACTAAAAGACAATATTTTTGTAGTGATGAATCAGCTAGACACGGCTACATGGTTAAGTAGTTGAGTTAATTTCAAACATTAATTAGTGAAGTTCCTGAAAGTAATTAGGTCAGCAGCTTTAAACCATTCAATGCATTTCAATTAACCACGTACCCAAATATAACTTATTTCTATTTTTTTTAAACTAATAACCATATATGTTTCAAGATTATTTTTAACTTAGTTGAACGAGTTAGCAAATACCGAAGTTTTTATGTTTTGCGCTTTTGTTTACTTGAAAGTGGTTACTATTTTTTTTTGTTTAATACTCGTACGTATTTTAAACAGGATATGTGGATTGCTTAACTTATGAGAAAACTGTACGTTCTGATCACTCAGTTAACAGCGACTTGTTTCTGAAGACTGAAGTGATCCATCTCAAACAGGTTTAGTAAGGTAGGTGACACAAGTAAACATAAAAATAATAAAGTGATATGAGTAAAGAAACGCAAAAGATATATGATAATAGAGGAATGTTAAAATAAAAAGACAAATATCCGTGAGAAGGATAAAAAAGAAATTTTTTTTAAAAAGTTCTCGAAAAATTCTAAAAAAAATCCATAAAATCAGGTATGTTGGTCCATAAAACTTTTGTAAAAGAAGTTTCTCTAATTTTGAGTTTTTATACGTTTTTTTAATGCACAAAAAAATAAATTTTGATGCACAAAAATTTTTTGATGCACAAAATTTTCAACTTGTTATAGTTTGATGCGCAATAAAATTTTGATGCAAAAAGTCAATAGAAGTTGGGTACAAAAACGAATTTTTGATGCACAAAAAAGCGATTTAATGCACAAACGTTTTTTTTCGGCAAAACTTTCCACTTTTAGAAAAACTTCTTTCACAACTTTTTCATGCACCAATATGCACGATGTTGTGGAATTTTTTCAGAAATTTTTAAGAACTTTTTTCAAAAAAAAATATTTTTATTCTTCTCACGGATATTTGTTTTTTTATTTGATCTTCCTCCTATGATAATATATATATATATGGATTGGATCAAATAAAAAGTGAATTATGATAGAAAGGATAAAAATGATAGAAAGTGTAAAATATTCTATTAACTAGTAAGGATATTCTAGGCATTTAATATTTAAGCCTCTTTAACCACCCATTTAAATTTCAATTAATGTGATTTATGATATGTGTAGTTTTTTTTATGTAATTCTCTAACCACCATACGTCACTTTTTTTTTACAATTTTAGTCTTTTGTAATTTGATTTATAATTCATGTCAATTCTTTCGACACATCGCATATATAAATTTGTGTTGTGTGTCAGTTAACTTTTAAGTTTCTTATAGTGCGTCACTAGATATGTATTATGAAATTTAGCGTGTCAAAATATTTAGTTTGTCACTAAAAATGTGTCAAAAGATTAAGTGTGTCACTAAAAAAATGTATATCAACAATTAGTATTGTGTGTCAAAAGATTAAATGTGTCACTAAAAAATGTGTCAAAAGATTAAGTGTCTCACCAAAAAATGTGTCAAAAAATGGTTTACCAATCATATATACCAACGATTAGTATTGTGTGTCAAAATATTAAGTGTCTTACAGAAAAATGTGTTAAAAAACTTAGTGTGTCACTAGAAAATATATTATAATACTAAGTGTGTCAAAAGACTTAGTTTGTCAATAAGATTGTGTCTTAAAAATTAGTGTCATTACATATGTATTAAGAAAAATTAGTGTGATAAAATTATGTGTCACTACAAATGTTCTAAAATTTTGTAGTGTGTCATTACAAATGCAATCTATTTTAGTATGTCAATATTAAGAATTTAGTAACACTAAAAATGTGTCAACGTAAATCTATGTGTCATTATATATTTATCAAAAAAGCTAAATGTGTCATAAAAAGTACAAATATTAAAGTGTCATCATAAATATAATAATAATGCATTAATTATGCAGTAATTACAATTTAAAAGAAAAAAATGAGTAGCATTAGTCAAACAATTTAGTTTACCAAATAGAGAAAAGTTTATTTGCATACCAGTTTCTTCTCACATACCAAGAGACAAATCTCCACCATCCATTTGAGTTTGATCTAATGGTGAGGATTAATCTAAGATTTAACTTTATTTAATGGATAAGATTAAACCTTAAAAAACATCCACCACCCCTTCTTACCTTTGTGTTTTTTAATTAAAACACATTTTCACCCTTATTTTTAAAAATCACATACCGCAAAAACCGTAAAACGTTAAGATTTATAAATTACACCATCGTGACGAGCATTTAATTATCTTTAAATAGAGCGGCACTTTCATATACTTTCATCTATATATTTATATAATCCGGAATCGGATTGAGAAGATTTTTATTTTGAGAAGATTGAGAAAGTTTTAAAAAAAGTGAGATTTTTAACTTTGATTTAAGTTTTTCAATCGTAAAACTCATTTTAATATGATTATAATTCAAAATGTGTAATAAAAATTCGAATCAATGTTAAAAAATCTCTCATTTTTCTGCAAATTAAGTAAAATACTGATTCTCTATACAAATTTTAAGGAATCATTACCATAACTCGATTATAGCAATGATTAGTGAATCAAATTTGTGATTTATAGCTTTGATTGTTTATTTATAGAAGTTGATGAATATCAAAGAATTTTATTTTTTATCATCAAACCCGCTTGAAGTATCACACGTGATATAACATATTTGTACGTTCGAACACTTAACATGATGTCATGAAATGAGCATAAGTATTTGTGTAGAATCCGGATCGATTGAGAAGGTTTTTATTTTGAGAAGATTGAGAAGGTTTTCAAAAATTATAGATTTTTAACTTTGATTCAAGTTTTTCAAGCGTAAAACTCATTTTAATGTGATTATAATTCAAAATGTGTAAACAAATTCGAATCAATGTTAAAAAATCTCTCATTTTTACAATATAATTAAAATACTAAATCTTCTATACAAATTTAAAGAATCATTACCATAACTCGATTTTAGCAATGATTTGTGAATCAAATTTGTGATTTATAGCTTTGATTCACTATTAAATGATGTTTACTTGTGAATCAAATTAAAAAATATGAATCAATTTGCTCAAACGTAGATTTCTTAATCTTCTCAAAATAAAACCTTCTCAACGGAACCGAAGCATATATATCTATAACTTATATATTGGGCTAACTATGACTGGATTAATATGATTTAGTGACTCAACGCCACCTCAACGATGACATGACACCTACATGGCATGAATTTTCAAAAATTGTATAAAAATTATGTATGTTGCAGGATTCGAACCTATGATTTATGATTTAGATCCACTTAGTTAAACCAACTGAGCTACCATTCGATTTGTGTTTTAATATCAAAAACATAATTAATATATTCTATAGATAATCCAATCTATTTATTGTTGATATGTTTAGTTTTAAAAAATATATAAAGATATACTCCAAAATTATATACCAGAATTCATCATATCCTTTTGACAAAACCCTAACCCTAATATCATTCATTTGTTTTCCTTTTGTCATGTGTTCGGTTGTATGTTTATTGTTTCGTATTATGTTAGACATGTTATTTGTAAGTTTCTGTTTGATCATGATTTTATGAAATTTTGTATGCACCCTCCAAAGCCTTCTGATAGAGCACAAGTTGAGTCAAAAGAAGTTCGGCTACCTGACTCAGGGCCAATTCCACTAGACGATCAGGATGTTCAAATTGTAAGTTGGATGCTTTCACTATTACTATTTCTGTTTGTCTCATAGGAACAATTTTTGAAACACAGATTACAAATGTATGCTATGTTTTTTTAAAATATTGATTTGTGCCTACACTATTATTTTTAATTAAACCTGGGTTTTGAGGGTTACTGTTGGACGCAAGTAGGGATCAGATTATATTCATACGCACATGCATAGTTTAGTCAAAATCAAAAGGTAATTAATATTTAACTAATTTGATATTTTTATCTATTGAATTATAAAAATGCGTCCATCTTTTATTAATGGATTATAGTAATCAACATGGCTGTACTTTTTCTCGGATGATGAACGTTTAAAATCGTTTACTCATTGTTCTCAAAGTCGTTTTCTTAATCCTTAATATATTTTCTATCTACCAAAAACCCTAACTTTTCTCCCTATCATAACCATTATGTTGCTTTTCTTGAACCTGGTGATGCTCATATGACATTTAAATGTTTGGCATACAAGCGCGATACATGTAAGTTTATGTTTATCTTTGCTATATGAAGTGTGTGGATTCAGGTTCCATGTAGCTTGCTCATTTGTTGATTTCATAAACTTATCTTTGCTATATGAAGTGTGGATTAGCGTTCTCTTTTCCTGCTAAATCAACTATGTGTTTGGTATGTTATTCAGTCTTCATGGTCCTTAAAAAAACCAATGCATTAGATAAATTTTACTCATTAGTTGATTTCACAAACCATTAGGTTTTTTTATTCTAGCAAAATTTATTAAGGATCGCTTAATGAAGCTGCAAATCCTTACTTTTTTTTAAATTATGTTGTATTAAAGGTATGTAATCCTTAGCAGGTACATGAACTTCACCTTGTCATGCTTTAGAATTATGTATTTATACATTATGTACTTGATGATGTTGGAGAAAACCTTTGCAACAGGTCCATCTCAGAGTTGATACCTGATTTAAATTTATAACTGCATGATAACCATTGAATTTCTCAATTTATTTGCTTGGTTTTTTTCTTTCTAATGATGCAGCCATTCGATAAGGATTACATTGAAATATTACACATGTTTGGTGATTATGAGAATTCAACTTTCTTCATTCACAATCTTCTTCAAGCTGGTGAAGGTTATGCCCTTGCTCCAAGGTCGTGGGTCAGCCCATACGCCATGTGTCGCACCTAGGAGACACTTGCACGTCGTAAAATAGCGGAAATGGAAGTTCAAGACAATTCATTTCCAATGGCCATTTATGTCGTCTCTGGTGATGAGGATGGGGAACGTGGTGCAGTGGAGCTCCGGTTCTGTGCATTGAAGATGCCATGCGGCAATGTTCTGAATTTTCTAGAGGCCAACTTGAGTGGTCCCCTATTCTCGTGTTGGTTCTCTTGGTTCTATGTCTTGCAAAATAAACCCTAGGTGCATTAAGTTTCTTTATTAGTCAAGTTTTGTTTCACTGAAGTATATGGTATCTGATATAATCTAATAAATTAATGGTATTTATATTGTGACTGATGTTTTATATAACCAGGTATCTACCTCTGCTGGCTGCCACGTTCACGTTTTCCCAAAGCCTTGGCATATTGAAATCCTGTTTCAGAAGTAAATGTAACACCCCGCCAAGGCGGAAGCACGAGGTGCAACATCATGGATATCGTCACAACACAATGGCGTCTACTATAGAGAAAACTAAAAGGAAAAAGGATAACTACAGGGGACACTATGTGTCATAACAATACCCAACACAAGATAAAGGAGTCTTACATTATTAAGTAATGTCATACACGCGCGAAACATAAACCAAACAAATCAACAATCCCAAACAACAATAATCCGACAAACATAAGTCTATAGAATGAAAAGCCAAATAAGAGAGTTCCACATGCAAGCCTAAGGTCTCTCTAGCCACTTCTCCTAGCATCATTAGAATCACACTGAATACCTGAAAATGATGCTTAAAAACGTCAACATAAAGTTGGTGAGAGTCATAGGTTTTTAGAACGATATAAATCGCAATTAAATTCATTACGTGATAAAATAAAAAACACTGCATGACAATAAATGGACTACCTTATAAGCTTATCATGAAACCAAATCAAAATCCAATCCAAAAACAATTCCATTCAACATGATTACGGAGTCTTATCGCAAATACTCTCCAATTATCACTCAGCCATGGGGTGCATACACAAAATCCACTTCCAATTGATCATAAATCATGGGCATAACACAAACCCACTCAAATGATTACTAAGCCAAGGAGCGTATAGTCATCACAAACATGTAGGCACTAACTTATAATAGACACATTAAAGTCTATGCATCACTGTGAACACATTATCTCAGTAGTCAAAACATTTTCCATACTAGACATCATTTCCATCCAAGTTTTAAAAATGAAGTAAAAAGTGGGACTATGAAACTCACCTGAAGCAAAAGCAGCTTCCAAACAATATTCCCACAAGCTACACAATACAAACACAAATGTGTTACACGCGACCAAGCTAAAAGCTCATGTCCATTCAACATAATAGATGGATGTCTAAGGTTTCATTTAACCATTCATGGGGTCACCGCCACCTATTGCCCAAATCTAAACTTCATTAAAACCTGCTTCCTACTAGTTACTTATAATTAACTCTAAATGCACAGAATTTTATCACTGACTTTACGTTACTCCAAAACCCTTACTTAATGACCCTCATATTTCATACCAAAATCACTCATGCGATTTATGAGTTATTAACTACCTTTTGGTTTCCAAAAGCCATTTTTTTTACATGAACAAGTTTCCTAAGAAATCAAACTTCAAAAACTGTCTCAATTCGGATTGATTGCAACAAAAAAGGTTTGGACTTAAAAAATTTACTTATACTCCATTACAGAAGTCTCCTTTGGGGGGTTTTAATTAGAACATAGCTTGAAAATAAATTTCTGTAGAAGGGCTAAGCTAAATTCGAATTTTAAGTTAGGGTTTTACCCTCACCAACATGACCTAAAACTGACCCGTATTTATTGTTTTGACAACTTTTAGAGTAAACAACATTTGAATGGCTTCCCGACCTTAAAAACTTTCGAGGCCGGATTTTTTGGAAAGTAGACATAGATTACTACAATTTTAAAAAAAGAATCGCTGCAATATCATTTTCCATCATGGTGAAAATCGCTCGTGAACACAGCCCTAATTCTGCTCATCCTAAATCAAGATTTCATGAAAACCCTAACATGTAATTTGCTGAGTATGACACAAATTCAAACCCTAAAGCATTAATTACAACTCTAATAATCATTTAATCAATATCGATCTGTATTTTTTATTAAAAATCTAACTCCACCATTATTACTGTTATTTGTATTAATAAGATTAATGGAAGGTATAACTTACCTTTTTACGCAAAAAACCCTAACAAATCCTAAGTTTTTTGATAAACAATGGGGAAAAATATGTTCTTTTTTTTTGTTGGTGGGCTGCAATATTTTCGATGATGGGATATGAATGGGGAGGTATAAATTATCTGTTTTAGGTTTTTATCTAAATATCTTAATTGCAAATTCTAATCCCTCTATACTTCTAGTTTTGTCAAATTGTGCTCCTTAAACCTAATTTTTAACAAAACGATGGCCCCTATATAATTATATATATATATATATATATATATATATATATATATATATTTATTATATATTACTATTTATTAGTATATAGATATATATATTATTAATTATTATTCATATTTACTTTGCATTTCATTAAGTTTTTCTAAAAACTAAGGTCAATTTGAGTAACCTTTATACAATACCAGCAATATAACCGCCACTATGAACAAAGAGTTTTTAACCGAGGAAAATCAGCATTGGCTTTACAAGCTTTCTAGATATGATTTTGAAATACAATATCGGTCGGGGAAAGAGAATAATATTGCTGATGCTTTGTCACGAAGAGGGGATGATGTCGCATTAAAGGCTTTATCAGTTTTGAAAATTCAGAATTGAGAGGAACTAATGCACGATTTGTTGGAGGATCCTGAGCTGGAACTTATCCCTGCTCAATTGCTTAGGGGCGGAAAGGCGATGGAAGGTTATACTCTTGAAGATAATCACCTACTTTATCAAGGAAGACTTGTTGTACAAAAAACTTAAAAGTGGATTCTTATTTTATTTCAATACTTTCATGGCAGCATGGTTGGGAGGCATGGTGGGGTACTTAAAACATATCAAAGAATGGAAGTGAGATTTATTGAGTGGGTATGCGAAAAGACGTGGCAAAGTTAGTTGCGGAATGTGAAATATGTCAACGACATAAGTATTCAACAATGCTACCTAGTGGGTTGTTACAACCATTGGAATTACCCGAACAAGTTTGGGAAGATGTTACTATGGATTTTATTGAAGGTTTACCACGTTCCAAGGGATTTACCGTCATATTGGTTATTGTCGATAGACTAAGTAAATACGCTCACTTTATTCCTTTGCGTCGTCCGTTTACAGTTGTGACAGTCGCTATATCATTCCTTCGTGAAGTCATTCGATTACATGGGATACCAAAATCCATCGTTACAGATAGGGATAAGATATTCTTAAGCAGTTTTTGGAAGGAACTATTCTGTTTTTAAGGCACGAAACTTAAACGAAGCACGACTTACCATCCTCAGACGGATGGTCAATCAGAGGTGGTTAATTGAAGCCTTGAGACTTATTTAAGATGTTTTACATCTGATACTCCAAAATATAGGCTATGTGGTTGCCACTTGGAGTTTTTCTCTTATAACCACCACTTATCAAACATTTCCTGTACCAACTCGGGTCCAATCAGATAACCTTTTCCAATTCAGCCCATAATACAAGTGATCTACACTTCCTTCCATACAACGCTTCAAATGGAGCACATTAAATACTCAAATGATAACTATAACCAATGAGAAACATCCAACTACTCGAGCCTCGCCCGTCCTCGAGGAAACCCCTCAAAATTTTAAGTTGTGTAACAACTTGATTCATATCTTAATCTCGCAACTCATCAAACCAGAACTGTCTTGAAATTAAGGTATGAGTTGTTACAAAACTCAACGTTTTTGAAGAATCAACGCGACTTCAGGTTTACTAAGAATTAACACCACCCAACATTTATGATACTCAACTAACTGTAGATGAACACCCCAACTATCACCAAAGTCAATTATACACATTCTCGTCATATCTGATACATCAACCCATAATCATCTTCAACTATACCATATCCACCATCTGATCTCAACAACGTAATGATAACATTCATAGTAATATGCCACATTTCCACTCAGATACCTCTGGTTGATGAAGCAACCCGATGGTCTCTGATGTTCAGCCTTCACCTTTGAGCAAGTCACAACACCTAATAATATACGTATTTATATCTTTCTTCATACCTAGCCACCAATATATGTTTCCACATCTCAAGAGTAAAGATCATTGCACCCAACTTTAAACCATGCGTGGCATAGTTCTTCTCGTAAATTTCCAATTGCCGCGAGGCATACACAATCACCTTATTTCTTCACACGAGTACACTTTCTAATCCTTGATTTGACGCATCACAGTAAACCACAACATCTTCTGATCCATCAAGCAATTGATAATATTGTTGCAGAATTTTAATCAACCTCATGCTACTGAATCTCTTAAACTATAAAAATTACAAAAGTGAGGTTTTCACCCCTAGAAAGCCACTTAAGTCTAGTTTTTATAACATTTGGCCAATCAATCAACCCATTTACCAATCAACGGGAAATAAATTTTTACTAATCATAACTCCAACCAGAAAGTTTTCTGAATTTCGAACGCTTACGATTTTGGCCATATATCCTATTCCACAATAGCAGTCAAGTTGATTCCAATTGGAGGTAAAAGCTTATGATGTCTATTTGTTAACCATGCTTTAAAACCTAGGCCTACTATCCAAAAACCTGGAGCAAGACATGTTTTCCAACAGCAGCTCTAGATTTGGTCCGCAACCGTAAAATAACCATAACTCCTTCATCCGAAATCGTTACAAGAGTATCCAACTCACCATATGAAGCTTAAGACTCATTCTAACCAAATATGAAATTTACTCAGTAGCTATAGACAAAATTTGGGGAACAAGCTCCGTTTATCTGCTGTCCTAAAACAGTCTATATTTTATACCTATAACTCGATCGCCATCACTTGCAATTCCACAATTTATCCAACACGAGGCTACAATACATTGAAGTAATTAATCTAACACCTATCTCACATCACTTACACCATCAATTCAAAACCAACCATGTCCCTGACTTTCATGCTCATAAGAACCTTAAATCAATAACATACATTATCATAAAATCACAACAAGGCAACACCTCACTCATACTTTTGATTCTTCCGTGTCAATGTAGTAAGAAGTTTAGCAATCTTGGAAAATTTACCCTTGACAAGCAACTACTCATTCCGCTACTCATTCTTTAACATTTCCAAAACTAATTTCAAATGAACTTCATGATCCTCCTAATACTTCTAGTAGATCAAGATATCCTTGATAAACACCATAACAAACTTTTCTAAATACAACTTGCACACCCCGTTCATTTAGTACATGAAAACCGCTGGTGTTTTCATCAATCCTAAAGGCATAATTGTAATCCCGAAGTGTCCATACCACGCTCTAAGTACAATATTTGAAATATCCTCTTCACTCACTCTCAACAGATAATAACCAGATCAAGGTCTAACTTAGAGAAATAACGCAATCCTTGCAACAATCCAACAAGTCGTTGATCCTAGGGAGATTCTTAATGGTCAGATTGTCTAACTCTCGATAGTCCATTCACATACAAAATAAACCGTCCTTTTTCCCAATAACAACATGCGAGCCCCCCACGGAGAGTGACTTAGCCGAATAGAGTGCATTTTTAACCGAAGTCTAAGGGTTACGAACTAACGAATAGGGTAGAAACGGATATCAAATGAAAGACTAGAAACGTATAAGGGATTTCACAGACGCAAATAGATGCAAACCTAAATTCATAAGAAACCTTTAAAAGAAAAAGGGGTGGAATAAACGTACCGACAGAAAATGCA
>BQNB010150354.1:0-16047 GCA_026074375.1 Tanacetum coccineum
AGCTCCTTCTGGTCGAGTATGTGTTGCAAACTCTTATGATCAGTGAACACAATGCACTTGGTACCGTACAGATAATGTCTCCACATTTTTAGGGCGAACACTACTGCACCAAGCTCTAGGTCGTGTGTGGTATAGTTCTTCTCGTGAACCTTGAGTTGGAGGGATGCGTAAGCTATGACCTTTTCTCTCTGCGTTAAAACCGCGCCCAACCCTTTTATACCACGAAGTTCTCACTTCCCTCTGGTAAAGCCAAAATCGGCGCACTACATAACTTTTTCTTCAACAACTGGAATGCGATTCTGCCTTTTCTCCCCCTTCAAACTTCACGCTCTTCTGATTCAGTTTCGTCATAGGTCTAGCGATTTTTGAAAAGCCTTCAATAAATCGTCAGTAGTAACCGGCCAAACCTAGAAATTGACGAATCTCGGTAGGTGTCTTGGGCGACGCCCAATCCTTGATTGCCTCAATCTTCGCGGAATCAACGTGAATGCCTTCACTATCAATCATGTGACTAAGAAATTGTACCTTCGACAGCCAAAACTCACACTTTGAGAACTTGGCGTACAATTATTCCTTCTTCAATAAATTCAAGATCAACTTAAGTTGTCCTTCAAGCTCTTTTCTGCTTTGGGAGTAGATCAAAATATCATCGATGAATACAATCACGAATCTATCCAGATATGGTTTGCACACCCTATTCATCAAGTCCATGAAAACAGCCGGTGCGTTAGTCAAACCAAACGGCATTACTTGGAACTCGTAGTGACCATAGCGGGTCCTAAATGCTGTCTTTGAAATGTCTTCCTCACGAACTCTGAGTTGATGATAACCAGATCTCAGGTCGATCTTAGAGTAGACTCTTGACCCTTGCAATTGATCAAACAAATCGTCGATCCTCGGAAGTGGGTATCGGTTCTTCACAGTAAGCTTGTTCAGTTCACGATAGTCGATACACATCCGAAAAGAACCATCTTTCTTCTTGACAAACAAAACTGGTGCTCCCCAAGGTGAGGAACTCGGCCTTATAAATCCTCTGTCAGAAAGTTCTTGCAACTGAGTAGACAACTCTTGCATTTCGGCTGGTGCTAATCGATATGGTGCTCGTGCTATAGGTGCAGCACCAGGGACTAAGTCGATTTGAAATTCAACTTGTCGAGCAGGCAGTAATCCAGGCAGATCTTCTAGAAAGACTTCTGGAAATTCCCGTATGATCGGTACGTCCTCAAGTCGCCTCTCCTCCAACTTATACTCAGTTTTCTTAGACGTAACTTGTACCAGATAAACTTGACATCCTTTCTCAATATACTTTTGGGTCTTCGTGCATGATATGATATTCAACTTACTTCCGCTGTCGCAATTATCACCTCGGATTATCAACACCTCATTTCCATAAGGAATACGAGCAACCTTCTCGTCACAAACGATCAACGCGTGGTACTTCGTCAACCAATCCATACCAATGATGACGTCAAAACTACCAAGCTCTACGGGTATTAGATCTATGTCGAATGGATGACCTATTAATCCTAACGTGCAACCTCTAAGAACAACATTTGTTTATGAAATTCTTCCATCGGCAAGTTCTACGGCATAACTAGTGTCTAAAGTGGTTGGTGCAACATCAAGCAAAGCACTAAAGGTAGTCGACACAAAACTTCTATCGGCACCCGAATCGAATAACATAGAAGCATAACAGTTATTGAGAAGGAACGTACCCATGACAACGTTGGAATCAGGGTTTGTTCCTCCTCCACCAATGGCGTAAGCTCTCGCCGTAGCTTCGTTACCTCCATTCCATTCTTGTTTCTTGTCTGGTTTCCACGGTTCTGATTCCTCAACTTAGGACAATCCCTCCTGAAATGTCCTGGTCTTCTACACTCATAACAAATAATACCCTGCTAATTTCCAACTGGAACCCTCTGAGTGTTTGGAGCAATGGCAGCCCTACAATCCCTAGCCTGATGTCCAACCTTCTTATAGTTTCCACACCTCATAGTACACAACCCTTCATGGTGCAACCTGCACTTATTGCAGTAGGGTAGTGGCCCAGCATACCCCTTTCTTTCATTGTTCCCAGCCGTATAAGCTCTGGCCACATTCTGCCCACTAGTATTTTGCCTCTTGAACGGCGGTTGCTGTCCACGGTTATCCCTTAGGTTACTTTCCATCCTCCTCTTATTCTCAGCACTCCTTGCAGCATAACCCTGGACCTTCTTGTCCATCAATTGGTTAGCAATGCGTATAGCATCTTGGAGTCTGGCTGGATTCGCAGCAATCACATTCCCTTGAATGTTGTCCGGTAAACCTCCAATAAACCTTTCCACTCTGTCTTCTTCATCAGGGACCATTCTAGTACACAACAAAATCAACTCCTGAAACCTTTGAGTGTAAGCAGTCAAGTCGTTTCCTTTCACGGTCAGATTCCACAATTCAGTCTCCATCTTCTGGATTTCATTCCTTGGACAGTACACTTCTGTCATCAACTTCATCAGTTCAACCCAATTCATGGCATATGCAGCCTCAACACCAATGGTTCTCTTATGAGAGTTCCACCAGGTCAAAGCACTGTCCTGCAGTGTGCATGTAGCATATTTCACTTGATACTTCGGTGGACAATTACTGATATTGAACACAGTCTCCATCTTCTCAAACCAGCGGGTCAATCCAACAACGCCTTCGGTTCCCAAGAAATTTTGTGGCTTACACTTCAAAAAGTCTTGGAAAGTGCACTCTCGAGCCACTGGCATGAAACCTCCATAATTCATGCCATGGTTTCCATTCCTGTGTCCATTTCCTCCATTTCCGTTTTCTCCGTTTCCTCCATTTCCATTTCCTCCGTTAGGAGGTCGTGCATGAGTACTACTTGAGGTTCACTTGTTACTCACATTATATGAACATTTACAAGGATGCCCTTGGAGTAGTTTCAAGTGAACACCCAGTTCTTAAACACTCTTCTGATGAATGGAGCAAATTTGTTCTGTTGTTACTGGTCAAGACTTGCACATAAATTGTTGATCAACTTCATGCTCATTGCAACAACATGAACGACTTGCAATGATAGTTCGTTTGATGCATGAACGCAACCCGATCCTCTTGCTTTATGTTGCTCTCATCATAAACTCAGCAAGTTATCAAATTTTATCTACTCCCTCACCAACAGGTCTCTATCTAACATCACATTTCCCTATATCAGTCTTCAAAGTTTGTTCCACATTATCAAACATCAACCAATTCTTCAACACAAATTCATTCAGCACCTGTTTCAATTACTTAATCAACAAATGAGTATCCAATCCACTGTTCACCACAAACGTTTATCGCAACAACATCAAATCCCACAATTGGATATGCTACCACATCCTATCCGCCAACAACAACCTGATTGCACCCAACAAGGCACTCAGTCTAGGTTGTTTCAGTGTTCCAGAAGGGGGATGATCCAATTGACGCAATTAATTCATATGATGTATTTTTGACTGCTGTTGTCGCATCCCGGTATTCCTTCTTCTGACAATCTGCTAAGGACCCCCTTTTTGTCGTCAATCCCTCGTCAACAAGCACCATCTATGATGAAAAAGAAAAAAAAAAATGACTTGTACAACTAGTTCAGGGGGAGAGACAGACTACTTTTATGCTGAAAACAAAAAAAATACAAGAAAATTCCACACCTGGTGCAAGTGGTAGCAACACGGGGAATCAGGAACTGTTATTTTTATCAATTGCAAAATGGGAGGGTCATATTGCCAAAACAATACACAAAGCCAAGAGGAAAAGGATTGGACTCCATGGTTAACGATTAAGTGTTGTTGTCATGCTCAAGCCAGTGGTCAGCTTTAACAGGGATGAATAGCATTTTTTGATGACCCAGGACTTCTGTCGTTCAACACTCTAAGACTGTCATTACCATAATGCTGCTTATCAAGACGATGATTCTGGATGCTTATGACTCTGTTGTGATGATCTCAATTCATGCCAAGATTGCTCTCATGGCCAATCTCTCAAGGAATGGCTCAGATGCACTCACTGAGGTACACAATCAAGATAATCTGAACTATGACTTATTCACTCAAAGTGAGCAGATCATGACGTCTTCTGTACAGTCTAATGATGTGAGTCAGTCAGAAACTGACATAATCAGTGATAGCAATATCATTCCTTATTCTCAGTATCTGAGTGAAACACAACAGGAAACTGTCCAGAATTCTAACTCTTCTGCTCAACAAGATGTCCTGATATTGTCTATGTTTGAACAAATAACTACCCAAGTGACGCTCACTGCAAACATGTTAATAAAACTTTGACTACCGAGCTTGACAGATAATAGAGAGGTTAAAGATTTGAAAGAAAAAACAAAATGGTTGAAAACAGTTTTTCAGGATCAAATGAACAGTTTGCCGAGATTGTACATCTTAAGCAAAATCTTTTCGAACAAGTGCAAGAAAAAGATTGTTTAATAAAAACAGTTTCTGAACTCAAAAATAAGTTGAAATTTGAAGAAAACAGAAATATTGAAAGAGAAATTGAGCTAGAAAAGAAAATTAAGCAACTTGACAACATCATTTTCAAAAGAGTCAATCTGCGCAAACTGTTCGTAAGCTGGACTAACTCCAAAATTTGTTATGAATCATTCCTCTGAAACAAGCTCTTAGTCTTGAAATCCTTTCTTGTATGAAGAATTGATGGAGTCAAAGCCAAAGATGTATGAATCCTATGGTTTCTGATGAAACATTAGAGCTAAGTGAAAAGAGTCGTTCAAAATGCTTCTGAAATGAAACAAGATCATTGTTGTGAAATATATAAATCAACACCGAAACCCATTAATTATGATAATCTTAATAACGATTACTACAAACGATTTGTTCGACAAACTGATTTATATAAGTGAACTATTGCCTATTGGAAAGGGAGACTTCGTCCAGCTTTGACTCATTCTCATTCTTCCACAACGTCATAGTTGAGGTTCCACAAAAGAACTTACACAGTAAGTATGGTGAATTACTAGCTTGATAAGAGCTTATACGGCTATCTTATGGCTTTGATCAGGTTGTCAAAGATAGAAACCACTGCCACATCCTTTCACTGAGGGTACGTGGGGTTTGAACATACAATAGGATTGTGTTCGAGTGATATCATTCCGTTTATAAAAATATTTAAAAGTTTTCTTCTATAACTTCAAACGATAATTGGTTGAAGAACTCCGATGTCCAAAAAGTCTTTTATCAAATGGAACAGGCTGTCGAACAACATCGCTTGGAGTCCAGAACTTTCGAAGTTAAAATGAATCAAGTTTTGAGTGAAAATGAACGACTCTTGGCACAAGCCATTGATAAGGATATTGTAAAGACTGTTGTGAATTTGTCTGTGAATGCAAGTGGTGAAACTGTGACTGAATGTCAAAAGTGTCTCGAACTCGAGACTGAGCTTGTCAAGAAAAAGGATTTTGTTGATAAAGAAACTTACGATAAACTTTGCAAGTGTTTTACAACTCTTGAAAAACATTGCATCACTTTGGAAGCTGATTCTCAACTTAATCAAGAAATTTTTCAACAAGAAAACAGTGTTTTAAATCAAAATGCTCCAAGTTTTACTCAGTTGTTTGAATTAAGTGAATTGAAAGCTCAGTCTCAAGCAAAAGACACAGTCATTGTCAAGTTGAAAGAGCAAATTAAGTTCTTAAATGGAAATGTGGAGGATAGTACAGTCAAAATGGACATGGATGAAATAGAGACTCTTAACATTGAATTGGAACATAGAGTGACAAAACTTGTTACTGAGAATGAGCATTTGAAACAGACTTATAAGCAACTTTATGACTCGATTAAACCAAAACGTGTTCAATCAAAAGAACAATGTGATGCGTTAATCAAGCAAGTCAATATAAAGTCTGGGGAGATTTCTGATTTAAATGCAAAACTTCAGGAACAAGGTTTGGTCATAGCAGCCCTAAAAAATGAGTTAAGGAAACTTAAAGGAAAAGCGTTAGATAACGAGGATACTGTGACCCACTCTGTTGATCCAAAAGTGTCTAAGGATAATATGAAACCAATCACACCCAAATTATTGAATAAAAGGACTGCTCACTCCGCATATATTAAGCATACCCAGGAAGAAGCTTTGGTCCTTAAGGATATAGTCGAACATGTAAAAGTGAATTATCCTCAAGATTCACTTTTAGAGTCTGCCTTTAGGTATACCAAAGTCATTCAGGATTTGCTTTCACACATAAGTAGATCTTGCCCTAGCATCAACAATTTTGGTCCTCAATTAGTTGAGGTCACACCGAGGAAAAAGGACAAGAAAGTTAGGTTTGCCGAATCACTCACATCCACAGAAAACACAAAAACAGACTCGACTTCAAACATAGTTTCTAACAAGCGTGTGTTGCATTCTACAGGAGTAAGACTTTCTACTAGTGCTAGCGGATCACAGCCTTCAGGCAATACCAAGAATGATAGGATTCTGCAAACACCAAGTAGTAATTCGAAGAATAAAGTAGAAGCTCACCCTAGGAACGTTAAATCTAGTTTGAATAAAAGGACTGCTCACTCCTCGTATATTAAGCATACCCAGGAAGAAGCTTTGGTCCTTAGGGATATAGTCGAACATGTAAAAGCAAATTATCCTCAAGATTCACTTTTAGAGTCTGCCTTTAGGTATACCAAAGTCATTCAGGATTTGCTTTCACACATAAGTAGATCATGCCCTAGCATCAACAATTGTGGTCCTCAATTAATTGAGGTCATACCAAGGAAAAAGGACAAAAAAGTTAGGTTTGCCGAATCACTCACATCCACAGAAAACACAAAACCAGACTCGACTTCAAACATAGTTTCTAACAAGCGTGTGTTGCATTCTACAGGAGTAAGACTTTCTACTAGTGCTAGCGGATCACAGCCTTCAGGCAATACCAGGAATGATAGGATTCTGCAAACACCAAGTAGTAATTCGAAGAATAAAGTAGAAGCTCACCCTAGGAACGTTAAATCTAGTTTGAATAAAAGGAATGGTACTGTTAAAGTTAATGGATCTGCGGTTGTGCAGAATCTCAAGAAACAAGATAATTCTGATTATGTCTGTATTAACCGTGATGATTGCATGTCTTCTGATAATTTGTGTGTTTCTAATTCTATGAATGATGTGAAATTTCGTGCTAAACCTAAGAAGAATAAATCTAAGAAAGATATTTGGAAACCAACAGGAAAGGTGTTCACTCAGATAGGATATATTTGGAAACCTACCGGTCGGACCTTCACTATTGTAGGAAATGCGTGCCCTTTAACTAGGATTACCACTACTAATGAAGTGCCTTCTAGGAAACCAATAGTTCTAGAATCTGAATCACCCAAACCTGTGGTTAAATTGGTATACTCAAGGAAACCTAGGAAGAATAAGAATACTGAGTCCGTTAGCAAAACTAAGGTTATAAAACCAAAGTCTGCTAACAAACAGGAACCCAGTAAATCCTGGGGATCCACAAAAACCAATATTCCATCTACTTCTCTTAATGAATGCAGGTTGTCCAAATCGTCCTCTGGTATTTGGACTCCGGTTGTTCGAAGCACATGACCGGAGATCGCTCTCAGCTCACCAATTTCATCAGTAAATTCTTGGGTACAGTCAAATTCGGAAATGATCAAGTTGCAAAGATAATGGGTTATGGAGACTATCAGATTGGGAATGTTACTATTTCAAGGGTTTATTACGTTGAAGGACTTGGGCATAATCTATTTTCTGTGGGACAATTCTGTGATTCAAATCTCTTCGGGTTTTTTCGGTTTCGGATTGAGCGGTTCGGCTCGGTTCGTCGGTTTCACGGTTTTTTTGAACACCCCTATCTATTACTAGTAGTTTGGTTGAATAAGGAGATATTATGCCTTTAGTAATAAATTTTAAGATACGTAAAGAAAAATTTCATTACGCCTGATTTAACTATTCCCTCCGTCCTAAAATTATTGTCCCCGACAAAAAACACACAGTTTAATAAAAGTGGATTTATTATAGTTTTCTCTTTCTTACTTTTTGGAGCCCCCCCCCCCAAACGTCTTTGAGTGTTTGGTTGGTTCTTTCACTTTGTCTTCGGTTTCAGGATGATTATGCCGTATCTGTCTCAAATTAGTACCAAAGCACTTTGTAATGATTCCAGTAATACTGGAGTGAAATGACTAGTACACGGATCCGAGATGATAGATATGGAATCTTCTATTGCCAGGAGGACTATTTCTTTGATGTACAACCTTGTAAGGGTTTCCATACTATCTGTCTCTTGGGTAGGGATGAAGTGTGCGGATTTAGTAAGGCGATCGACAATGACCCAGATTGTGTCATGTCCGTTTGAGGTTTTGGGTAGTTTTGTGATGAAATCCATCGTTATTCTCTCCCACTTCCACATAGGAATCTCTGGTTGTACCAGTAAGCCGGATGGCTTCTGACATTCTACTTTAACTCTAGAGCATGTTAAACATTTTCCAACATACTCAGCGATGACTGCCTTCATATTAGGCCACCAATAGAGTTTCTTTAGATCCTGATACATTTTTTTCGTCAGAAATGGGTGATTGGAATATTTGATTTATGGGACTCATGATGATCATGTCTCTCAGATTAACCAAAGAGTGGTAACCAACTTCGATTCTTGATACATTGGGTTCATCATGACGATTTCAACTGAATTTGTCATTCCTCCGTAAGTTTTCAGCCTTGATGTTTTCTTCTTTGATTGCCTTGGTTTGAGCTTTGAGAATTTATGAGGGTAAGTTTGGATGAATGGTCATAACTAATGATCTAACTCGGAGTGGTTTGATTCGTTCCTTTCGGCTTAAGGCATCTGCTACAACATTTGCCTTTCCAGGATGGTAGCGAATCTCACAATCGTAATCTGCGAGCAAAAATAGCCAACGGCGTTGTCTCATGTTCAACTCTTTCTGATCAAGGATATGCTGAAGACTTTTATGATCAGTGAACACAGTACATTTGGTGCCATACAAATAGTGTCTCTAAATTTTAAGAGCGAACACTACTGCTCCTAATTCGAGATCATGGGAGTGGGTTATAGTTTTTCTTCGTTATGCTTAAGGTTGTCGGGGGAGCATATGCATTAACCTTATCTCTTGATTAAACACCGCTCACAGACCTTGATAGGACTGCATCACGTAACAACAAATTCGTCATTTCCTTTGTAATTGGCTAAGATTGGAGCTTCACATTGCTTCTTGTTTTAGGTAGTTGAAAAAGCCGACTCTGGTTCTTTTCCCCAGATATACTTCTTGTTTTTCTAGGTTAATTCAGTCAAAGACTTTGCAATCTTTGAGAAATCTTTGATAAATCTCCAATAATAGCCGGCAAGTCCTAAGATTATTTTAATCGTATTTTATGGGTGTAGTAGGAGATGTCCAATTCTTAACTGCTTTAATCTTGGCGGGATCAATATGAAGTCCTTGACTATGAATTAAGTGTCCAAGAAATTGCACGATACGAATCCAAAATCACACTTAGAGAACTTGGCATACAACTTCTCTTTCTTGAGTAATTCTAGGATTATTCTTAGATGATTTGCGTGCTCTTCTTTGTTACGAGAGTAGATGAGAATATCATCGATGAACACTATCACAAATTTATCCAAGTATGGTTTACACACACGATTCATGAGATCCATGAATACAACAGGTGTGTTAGTTAAACCAAATGGCATTACTTGAAATTCATAGTGTCCATATCTTGTTCTGAAAGCGGTCTTAGGAATATCTTCATCCCTTACTCTCTATTGATGATAGCCTGATCTTAAGTCAATCTTCGAGTAGACACTCGAACCTTGAAGTTGGTCAAATAAGTCATTAATCTTGGGTAATGGGTAACGATTCTTTACGGTAAGTTTATTCAACTCTCGATAATCAATACACATCCTGAAAGATCCGTCTTTCTTTTTGACAAATAAGACAGGAGCTCCCCAGGGTGAAGTACTTGGTCGGATAAAACTCGGTATGCTAATATTGGGGGGGAAGTTGGTTTAGATAGTTTCCTGCATTTTCTGAAGGAGCTAATCTATAGGGTGTTTGGGCTACTGGTGCCGCTCTTAGAATTAGATCGATTTGGAATTCTACATGGCGAATGGGAGGAAGGCCAGGTAGATTTTCAGGAAAAACTTCTGGGAATTCTCTGACTATTGGGATATCTTCTAGTCTTTTTGTCTGACTTCTTTTCCATTACTTGGATTACGAAAACTTGACAACCTCGGGATATATATCTTTCGGTTTTTATACAGGATATGAGACTTAGTCGGGTTTTACTTTGGTCACCTCGGATGATCAAAGTTTCACCGTTGATTGGGATGTGGATGACTTTCTCGTCATAAATAATTCTAGCATGATACTTGGATAACCAATCCATACCAATGACGACGTCGAAACTACCGAGTTTGATTGGCATAAGATCAATTTTGAAAGGTTGGTCTAACAAATTTAGAGTTGCACCCTGGAATTAACGGAGTTTGTGGCTTACTTAAGTTTCCGTCAGCCCATATTGTTATTGTCAAAGGTATCTACTAGTAAGGGGTGGAATATTTAGCATAGAGGCAGAGATAAGGTTACAAAGCTATTATGGCTCCAGAATTAAATAATATCTAGCTTAGAGTTGATTTAGAAGGACATACACGTGACTAAGTCGGGTTCTTGGTGGGGCATTACATCCTCAACATGTAGGCTCTTCCCTGGGCATTGTTGTTGGTGGTCTTTCGGCACTGATTTGCATAATGCCCTTTCTCTCCACAGGTATGACAAGTAACTGTCACTGTTGCAGATACTCTTCCAGTGGCTGGCCTTTAATTTCTGCGATTCTTGGTCGATTGGCCAACTTGTTACAACTATTTATTACCTTTAAACAGTGCAAGGTCATGTGTGTACTGAGTGGCATTTCTTACACAAGGGACGGTTTCCAATATACCCATTGTTTTCAGTTGGAGTGACAGCATAAGACCTGAAGGTTTCTGTCTTCTGTTCTGTTGTGGTTGGTGATTATTGTAGCGGTTGTTGGTGTTGGTGTTACGGTAGTTGTTGTTGTTGAAAGTTCTTCTGTCGTTAAACTTTTGTTTGTGATCACTTGATACTTGCACCGGAGTGTGCTTTGTTACCTGATCCATTAGCCTCTGGGCTATGTTAATGGCTTCCTCTAGAGTTTGAGGTTTAGAGGCGGTAACATTCCCTTCATACTTCGAGGCAATCCCTCGATGAAAACTCCATCATTTCCAGAATCTGGCAACCATAGTGGGACTATAAGGTTGCCCATTCCATGTAATCTTCTCACATATGCCTTGAGATCATTCCCCTTCACAGTAAGATGGTAAAATTCGTCTTCCATCTTCTGGACATCAGTTCAGGGACAATACTTCTTTATCAACAGCTTCTTGAATTCAACCCAGGTAATCTTGTAAGCTTCTTCTATCCCAATAGGTTGGGCCAAAAATAATTCTATCCAGGATAAGTTCTCCGTTAATGTACAGTAGCAAACTTCACCTTGCAGTCTTCGATACAATTGCTACGGGAAAACACTGATTCAGTTCGCTCAAACCAGCGTATAAGTCTGACAGCTCCTTCTGAACCTTTGAAATTGAAAGGTTGGCAGCTCATGAACTCTTTGTAGCTACCTTTATTGCTCCATGAGCTTCTCTTTCCTAGTGTTCTTATTGGTATTTGTCAGCATTTGGCCATTGGTTGCAGCTTTGCTTCACGAGCTGTGGCAACACTGTTAGCACTAGTTTTCTGATGGCAGCTTGGTCATGGCTGTGCTTCAAGTTGTCGATGTCCTTTAGGGAGGCATTCTATCAACATAAGACAACACGTAATAAGAATGATATCACAATTCTTTCCTTAAAATGCGTATGGTTCAAAAATAAAATTGTCAACAATAGTGATATCATAGATACTTATTTGATATGAATTCTAACAAGTATCTAACTTATTAGTTTATTTTCTAGGGGTTATGGTAAGATTCATAATGATGAAGACAGAGATGTAATATAGGACACAGGATGAATATAAAACGGGATCACCATTTGATCTATATTATGAACAACTTGCCTTTGTACTGTACATAGTTCAAAATTTGACAAGTGTTGTTATTTATACACACATTCCTGTGGCTAGCGTTAAAAGCTATAATAGTATCTAATCTAGTAGTACCGATGGTCCTTCCTGGCTGTTCCTTGTGTTCATAGATTGGCTCCAGAAGACTTTCCTTATCGGCTGTTGACGAACCTGGTTCTCCTCAAAAATGTTCGTTCTAGATTCAGTCAATCCTGATGCGAGCCAGAGAAATTTGTTTTTATTCTCATTTGCTTTTCTGTTGAAGTTTAGCAACTTTGAGCATGAGACTTTTAGAGTTCAGCTTCCAGATTGTTAAAATCTTGTTGTAAGATCACCCGACCCTTTCTGAGACCTTTTATTTTGTCTTCTATGTGCTCAATGCGTTAAGAGAGAGTTCATCTAGGTGATTCAAAATTTCCTTAATTTGCTCCTTGTGACGTTCCAGACTTGTCTTACGAGAGCTTTCTCCTATCTCAAATGCTTGAGGTAGGGCAGAAGTAGAGGAGGATGATCGGTTACGGCCTCGTTTCTTAAGTGGCAATAATTCCTCAGGAAGAAAGAATTCTTGAGGATTAAACATTAGAGATAACATTAAGATTGGAGGCACAATAGTTGGTGGTGGAATAGGTGATTCTTTAGCATAGTATGATTGGCTACTGACCTCTTTCTAGGGGTTCATCATGAAAATGTGTAAGAGTTGGTGTAGCTATTGAAACTAAAACCAATTGAGTTATTTGAGAGCGTTGTTATAAGTATTTCCTGGTGAAGCTGGGGACCATTGTCCGGAATAGCCGGGATTCGTCAGGAAAGGTAGAGGAAAAAGCATCCTCAATTTTAGAAGTAGGGTGGTGGGAGAAGTCATCGCGTGTTTTACAAAACCAGTGGTAAATAAAAGAAGTTATTTAATTATAATGTATAATGTTATGTACTTTACATACTATTTCCGGAAGATGTAGTGGCTACGGAGGACTTTCTTTGGATGGACAAATGAAAAAGTAGTTATAGCTTAAGGGGATTCAAACCTTGTTCTCTTAAACAGTGGCTATTCATACAATCTATAAGCACCCCATTTTTGAATATAGCAGCGGAGCTAATCTGGGGATTTCTCATTTCATAGTACAACTGTTTCATAATAATAGGAAAAATGACTCAAAAGAGACGTTTTTTAAGATAAAGTTATCATTTATTATTTACAGAGGTTTTTACAAAAAGATGGTCCCATTATCTTACATGTAAACATAAAGTTTGAATGAAATGATAAAGTTTAGCCATCTTCAGTCGCACTCGTGCAATAAGTTTGCTCAATTACCTGAGATAAACATGCTAAAAATATCAACACAATGGTTGAGTGATATTCATAGGTTTATGGTAAACAGTTTGAATACAAGTTCAATAGTGGTTACGTTGTTATACACCCATAAGTGTAATAATTGCAATGAGTACAATTATTATAGAAAACAATATTATTGCCCTAAGCTCTATTTTTTACACGAGACCTTGAGATTAATCAATAATCACAATAAGTTTAGCCCCAACGGGTGCCCTTGCCCTAACACCCGCATAATGTTTCAAATTGAAGTGCGTTTGGTTACAGAATGTTAGGTACACCAACGGGGAGTTCAGTCCCAAATAAATCTATTCACAGCATTCACGCTTACTCCCAAGAGTAATTAACGATTCATGATAGTGGGGTCTTAATGGCGAATGTAAGGTCTAGGCAACTAATTATATCAGGATAGAATTCAGCTGGAAATAATATCGGATCTTGGGTTGATCGCATGTATCCCACTCGCTGGGGGGGGGGGTGGGGGTGTGGGGGTGTGGGGGGTGGGGGGGGGTGGGGGGGGTTGTGGATTGGGGGGAGGTGGGGGGGGGGGGGGCGGGGGGTGGGGGGGGGGGGGGGGGGGTGGGGGTGGGGGGGGGGGGGGCTGGGGGGGGGGAGGGGGGGGGGGTGGGGGGGGGGGGGAGGGGGGGGGGGGGGGGGGGGAGGGGGGGGGGGGGGGGGGGGGTGGGGGGGGCGGGGGGGGGGGGAGGGGGGGGGGGTGGTGGGAGGTGGGGGGGGGGGGGGGGGGGGGGGGTTAGTTGTAATAATGAATAAGTGTGGGGGTGTGCTTATATCCTTGTTGTGTTTCGTGGTTTTGCCATTTTTGCTTGCAGGATTTCCTATGATCTTGAAGATCGTTGTGCTTGTTTTCAATCCTCCAATCACTCGGTCTTTGATCAGTTTCATGGTTATATCTTGAGAAATCCTTAATCTTGATCATACATGTATATATATGATTTTGCTTCCCCTTTCACACTTGGAATTTTAAGCATTTGCCTTTTTAGTTCTTAAGTGTGGGGGTAAAATATAACACCCTTGTTTTTGACATATAGCAGCGGAAGCTAATCTGGGGTATTATTTCATAGTATAACAGTCATAATTATAGAAAACGACTCAAAAGAGACGTTTTTAAAAGATAAGTTATCATTCATTATTTCATCAAAGTTTTTACAAACAGAGAGGTCCCAAAATCTACATGAAAACATAAAGTTTGAATGATAACAGTTTAGCCGATCGATGATTAATAACGATTCATGTGTCGGGTTTTATAATATTAATATATATTTTTATAATTTATATAAAAATATTATATTTTATATTTTTAAGTTTGCAAAAATGGCAATATATACCCTTTGTTTATAAACTTTTACAAGTTTAGTCCTTTATATATAAAGTATATATAATTTAAACCTTTAACTTTAGAACTTGGCAAAATAGGTCCTTATAGTTATAACTTTAGAATAATGAAATTTCCAGCCCTTTTAGTTATAAATTTCAGAAAGTTACAATATGTACCCCTATGCATGAAAACATTTGCAAATCAAGTCTAAAAAGCCATGCAAGCTTATTTTAGGGTTCCAAATGATATTTGCAGGTTATAGCTTATTAGAATAAGCTAAAATAAGATGTTCTAACATAACAAAAGTTTAGAAAAAGGATTCGTTAGCTAGAAAATAAAAACGGGTCGTTTTTAGGGTTTTAATCAAAAACACATGGGGTTTGAAGATTCAAGGCTTTTAGGGTTTTAATCAAAAACGCATGGGGTTTGAGGATTCAAGGCTTTAATAAGTGTTCATATATGATCTTAAGAGTATTATAAACATTCTAATACAAATTATAAGCTTATTGAACAAGATTTTGAGTTACTTGAGCTAAAACAGGTCGAAATGGGGTTTTCGGGTTCGTACGCCTAGTAACGACTTCAAGGGTTCCTTTTTCTTGATTCTTGGCTTCTATTATGAGCTTAGGGACTTTACTTGATCCTTCTTGGTCTGAGTTAAGACTCCATTTATGTTTATGATGAGATTTGAGATGTGTTTGAATGAGGGTGTATGTTTCGGCTATATATAGTGCTCAAAGAGCCTTAGTGCCCAAGTATTGGCGTTTGATTAGTGTCATAGCTAGTTGTGGTGACTAAGGGAAACTAGATGGTGATTAGGAAGAGCTAGGAAGGTAGCTATGAATGGTGGAGTGGTGTGGAGGGTCACGTCTAACCACAAGGGTGACAAGGAGGTGTTTGTTTACTTGGTGGCCAAGGGAGGTGAATAAGGTGCTTAGTTGCTTAAAATGGGTAAAAATGAAAATAAAGGGGTGTCGGGTTAGATTAGGGTTTCAGATTAGGATTTTAGGGTTTTAATTTGAGTTAGGGTTAGGATTTAGGATAGATTAGGGTTTAGGATTAAGGTTAGGACTTAGATTAGGGTTTAGGATTAAGGTTTAAGGTTTAGTTTTAGGGTTTAAGGTTTAGTTTTAGGTTTAAAGTGAAATTAGGGTTTTAGGGTTTCGTGTAGGGTTTAGGGTTTTAAATTAGGGTTTTAGAATGACTTAGGGTTTAGGTTTAGGGTTTAGAAGTCATGCATTAAGTGCTTGTACCTTTTGCTAGAGTGGTGGTAAGAAACTAAAGTGGTTTAGGAAGTAAAATGACCTAGT
>BQNB010150355.1:0-16047 GCA_026074375.1 Tanacetum coccineum
TCATTAATAGGTATTTGACATCATATATGTCATATGCATTAGGTTATAGTTGCCTAGAGTGTCATGTTATGACACATCCATGACTGGTGACAATAGGTAATTAAAATGGTCATGGGTCATGTGCATTGGGTTTTAGTAGATTATAGCTTCATGTTACGACACATCCATGACTGGTGACAATGGGTAATTAACATGGGTCATGGGTCATGTGCATTAGGTCACATTCATTAATAGGTATTTGACATCATATGGGTCATATGCATTGGGTTGTAGTGGATTATAGCTTCATGTTACGACACATCCATGACTGGTGACAATGGGTAATTAACATGGGTCATGGGTCATGTGCATTGGGGTGGTAGTGGATTATAGCTAGTGTAATGGAACCCATGCATGACCGGTGATAATGACTAATTCATATGGGTCATGGGTCATGTGCATTAGGTCACATTCATTAATAGGTATTTGACATCATATGGGTCATATGCATTGGGTTGTAGTTGCTTAGAGTGTCATGTTACGACACATCCATGACTGGTGACAATGGGTAATTAACATGGTCATGGGTCATGTGCATTGGGTTGTAGTTGCTTAGAGTGTCATGTTACGACACATCCATGACTGGTGACAATGGGTAATTAACATGGTCATGGGTCATGTGCATTGGGTTATAGTGGATTATAGCTTCATGTTACGACACATCCATGACTGGTGACAATGGGTAATTAACATGGGTCATGGGTCATGTGCATTGGGTTGTAGTGGATTATAGCTAGTGTAATGGAACCCATGCATGACCGGTGATAATGACTAATTCATATGGGTCATGGGTCATGTGCATTAGGTTATCACTGGTCACATTCATTAATGGGTATTTGACATCATATGGGTCATGTGCATTGGGTTGTAGTTGCTTAGAGTGTCATGTTATGACACATCCATGACTGGTGACAATGGGTAATTAACATGGTCATGGGTCATGTGCATTGGGTTGTAGTTGCTTAGAGTGTCATGTTACGACACATCCATGACTGGTGACAATGGGTAATTAACATGGGTCATGGGTCATGTGCATTGGGGTGGTATAGTAGTGGATTATAGCTAGTGTAATGGAACCCATGCATGACCGGTGATAATGACTAATTCATATGGGTCATGGGTCATGTGCATTGGGTTGTAGTTGCTTAGAGTGTCATGTTACGACACATCCATGACTGGTGACAATGGGTAATTAACATGGTCATGGGTCATGTGCATTGGGTTGTAGTTGCTTAGAGTGTCATGTTACGACACATCCATGACTGGTGACAATGGGTAATTAACATGGGTCATGGGTCATGTGCATTGGGGTGGTATAGTAGTGGATTATAGGGTCCATTTGCATTGGTTGTATGGATTATAGCTTCAATGTACGACACATTCACATGACTGTGACAATGGGTTAATTAACATGGTCCATGGTCAGTGCATTGGCTTGTATTGGATATAGCTAGTGTAATGGAACCCATGCATGACCGGTGATAATGACTAATTCATATGGGTCATGGGTCATGTGCATTAGGTTATCACTGGTCACATTCATTAATGGGTATTTGACATCATATGGGTCATATGCATTGGGTGTTCACGGGGCGGTTCAGTTCAGTTTGTTGGTAACAATCATGTATAATATGCACGGTTCGGTTCGGTTAACCGCAGACATATAAAACTAACAACCGTAACCGAACCATTATAAGCGGGTTTTTTCGGTTTCAAATTTAGCGGTTCCTCAGTTTCACAGTTTTGTTTGAATTCCCCTAGGTCATATGTATTGGGTTGTAGTGGCTTATAGTGTCCGCGTGAAACGTATAATTGTTAAAAAAGGTACTTAACGAAATTGGAATCACCGGGTAAAAAAGGTACTTAACGAAATTGGAATCACCGGGTTGAGTTTTTTTTATATTTTTGTAGTTATTTTTTTATTAAATTTATGGAAGTCTTAATTTAAATTTTGTAGCTTTTTTTAACATTTTTTACTTCTAACTTTTCTAAATTTTTAATTTAAATTTAAATTTTTTAAATTTTGTAATAGAATATATTGTTTTTAGGGGAGGGTTTATTTTTGTGAAAAAGTGTAAGTTAAGGGGTTTAGTTTGTTCTTGTTTTGGAGTGTGAGGGTTTAGTTTGGGTATATGGGAATTATGAACTTTCCTGTTCATTGGATGTGAGAAGCCATTAATTCTCTGGGTGTGAGAAGCCGGCGTAATTAACTGCTGCAGCAATGATGGTTCATTTGCCACTTCTCCACCACACACTTCCCCTATTTATACCCCCTCCCATATTTGTTTCTAGCACCACCTTCCCTATTTATTCCATTTCCATCATCTCGATCTCTCTAATTAACCAAAACCCTAACACTAACCATGGCCGGAGAGAGCGGAAGCAACAGTGTTGTTGATGATCTTATCGAGCTAAGTGGTAAGACCGATCCAAACGAGTATCTGAAGTTATTTGTGACTCAGCAGATTGCAGATCGGCGTGGGTTTATTGCGAGGATGGGGCCTGAAGTCAACATCGCAAGGAATGAAGTTGGGCAGTTGAATGCCCTTATTGCCGGGCTTGAAGCTTCAGAGGATGTTGGGGAGGTGTGGGACACCATTATGTGTTTGAGAGATGAGCAGCGTAAAGCGGAGGCGAAGCTGGCTGATTTGCAACACTGGCTCACTGACGCAGAAGAGGAGATTGTGGAGAAGCAGAAGCAGTTGAAGTGAAGGAGGAGGATGGGTTAGGGTTTGTGTAGGGTTCTTTTGTTTGGGTCAGTATTGTTGATGGTTGTTTTGTTGTCTTGGTTGTTTATGTGAAGCTTTTATTTTGTTTGTGATGTTTTAAGTTGGCAGTTGTAATCCTGGATAATTATGTGAAGCTTTAAATTATAATGTGAATGGGTATGGTATGTTAATAACCTGTTAAGTATTTTTTTTGTTGTTTGATTATTAAGCTCCTTGATTTGGTAGTGTAGTATGCGCTTGTGACCGTCTATAGTTTGTTTCGAAAACCAAACACAGGTTGTACGAATGATGAGGCTGGAAAGGTTTTCTTTCGTATTAGTACTTCCTTTCTTGCATTTCGTTTCGTTTATCAATCTTTATGTAGTTGTAGATTCATGGGTGCATTTGAATTGGGATCCGTTACAGTTTGTGTCGAAGGATGTTTGTGATTTAGTTTATGTTTATGCTTGTCGGACTGGTCGTGACTAAAGGTTTTTAGGCACGGGGTTATACAATGTTCTAAAAGGTGCGCCTTGGCGCCGCAAAGGCGTCGCTAAGGCGTGAGGCGTAGCCTCGCCGTTACGATATGGACCTAGGCGTTGCCTTTAGGTGTAGCGTGGGTTTAGGCGGCAAAGGCGAGCAAAAGCGCGCTAAATGGCAAGGCGTGGCGCCATTTTTAGAAGCTTTTGGTACAAATTTGGGCCATTTTTTTGTTAACTGTGTTTAGCCGTTGTTCAACTCTGTTAACCGCTGTTAGCCATTGTTAACGGCTGCTAGCTGCTGCTAGCTTGCTTGCTAGCTTGCTGCTAGCTTGCTTGCTAGCTTGCTGCTAGCTGCTGCTAGCCGCCTTGCCTCTAGCTGCTGCTAGCCATGGGGTTATAGCCACAACCGAATACCCACGATTGGTTTTCAGACTATATGGATGAGTGTATAACCATGTAAGATTACCACTTTTTAATATGTTAATTTTCATAAAATTGTATTTTTTTTAAATAAGTTAAACTGTTAATAACCTTTTTAATTATAAATGGTTGCATCTTTTGAGACTAATTTAAATCATTAATGTCAAATTATCACTAATTAAAAAAAATTAAATTTGGAGCCAAATTGCACCCAAACTTTCTAAACTCACATAGGAAGATAAACGGTTTTCTTTTCCCCATTTTATCATTAATCCCTTTTTCATCTCCTAAAAAAAGGTTGCAACCAAAACAGTAGAATAACATCTCTTTTTACACCATTAATTACCACTTTTACTTATTTTCTTTTACACATTGCTGCTGAAGTATCATGGACATATAATCATTTAATGTCAAAATTATCACTAATTAATAAAAATTTAAACTTGTTATTGTGCTAGCCCCAAATTGCACCCACACCATCACAGGGAGCATCAACTACATAGGAAGATAAATGGTTTTCTTTTCCCCATTTCATCTGTGTGTGTGTGCCCTTTTTCCTGCTCCCAAAAAAAAGGCATGAGTGTGCATATGCTTGTGTGATATAGTGATGAGACCAGATCTAGCTATATAGATATAACATAGTTGAGATAGTAGTAGAGTAACACCCATCTAATTACCACTTTCCGGGTTACTTATTTTCTTTTACACATTTGCTGTGAAGTATCTATGGACTTCAAAGCATTATGATCAGGCTCATTTGGCTAACTATGATAGTGTGATAATGAAATTGAAAATGACGATTTAGGATATCATTCAGAGGAGTATTTTGATGATGCGCATGAGGATTATGAAAACAACCATTCAAATGGGAATGTAGTTAAGAGGGGCATAACCAGGTTATATAAGTTTCACATGGAATATGGAAAACCCGGTGGAGTAAAGCTGAGTGTAACCTTCGATGCGTTGAATAGGATATCAGGAAAACACAGAGCATTGTTTTCGAGTTTTTTAGGAGACATGGTTCGTGAGCATATAGGTTTGAAGATTCTAGCATGGAACAAGGTGGGTTCAGAAGCAAGAGATAAACTATGGGATGAAATCACGGTACACATTTAATATTTTTGAACCCAATACTACATAAGTTTATCCTGCATTTACATTATGTGCAACTAATTCACAACATTCTGTTAACCTTTGCAGCGATACTTTGATGTTGACTTGACAGTCAGAAAGCTGGTAATGAATCGTCTTGGTCAACTTCTAAGGAATTTCAGAACGAAATTGAGACGAACATACATATTGCCCAACCAAGATACACCTTCAAAGCTAAATGAAGTCCCGGCGAAGTATACTGCAATTTTAAAAGCCGAAGAATGGGTCAATTTTGTAAAGTACACGGCCACCCAGGCTTACAAGGTTTTAATTAGTCATTTTTATTTAAGTCCATATATCTTTCATAATTTTGTGTTTTCATATACATTACATCTAAACGCCTTATGATTTTGTGTTGCAAGGTGAAATCAGCTGCAGGTAAAATGGCGCGTTCCAAGTGTCTTTATCCGCATACAATGGGACGAGGTGGATACGCACATATGAAAGAGCAAATGGTAAGATTACACATTTGCACATTTGCATTTCATAGCATCATTCGTTTATATCGGTTTAACTTACATGTGTATGTATTTGATGTTTATAAGATTGAAAAAAAGAAATTAAACAAGATGAAGAACCCACCCGTGGTACCCTATGTGGGTAGAACAGGGAAGGGTTAAACAAAGAGAAGAATATCAAGTGATTGAGATTAGATCAGGTGGGAGATAAACTTGTAAGTTTGTCTGTAATTTTTTTTATTATGTTCATTTTCGATATAATACCTATTTCCCATATTGTTTTTCCCCCCCTTCCCTCGTGTGCAGAAAGAAACTTGAGGACAAGATCAAAGATAGGAACCTTCTGGTAGATCAAGTCACTGATGCCATGACACTTGTATTTGCGTAAAGGAAAAGGAGAGGTTATGCACGAGTGAGCCGGGAAGTGGGAGTGACATACAAGAGGTATTTGATCTTCCACGAAGCAAACAAGCAGCTGATGAAAGAATTTTGTTACTAGAAAGTCAACTTGATGCTGCGAGACGTGAACGTGAAGAGAAAGAACTATTAATCAAGAGTATGTCCAGCAAGATGTCACAGACAGAGGGAATGGTGACTAAACTGAAAAATCAGTTGGCTGCACAAGGGGGGCAGTTGCAGTCAACGCCAACTCAATTGACACCACTAGATGTAAGACATTTTTTATGTTGTTAACAATTTCATTTTCTAATTAACTTAATTAACGCTCACAGCACTGATCCTATAGATAGCAGGTACATCTGACCTAATACCCTAGGACCTCCTATTATACACCAAGGAGACCTAATGGGCTTACAATAAGTTTCCATCCAATTCTAATTAATCTTTTCCTAATATAATTCATGCATATCTAATAAGCAGTAATAACACAACAGTACTAGCTTATATCTAATAGTCTCAACTCAGAGCAACATTAATATACTAACATTTGTAACTAACACTAGCAGTACTAACATTTGTACTAGCAGCACTAATGACTTGGTATATTTTCTTCAGTCTTGAACCAGCAGTCTTAACCATAACCAGCAGTATTATCATCAGCAGTACTAAGAATCCTTTTAATCCCAACACATTTCTTAATTTATATTGCAGGTGTCTCTGGTGGACATTCATCCAGTAAATAGCAGTGCTGATGAGGAGGGCGGAACAACTGTTCTTGGATGTGATCAGAATGATGCGAGCATTCGGAAGGAAATGCAAAAAAGGGTAAGTAATTAATAAAACACCCCCCTGTGATTTTTGAATTCTACATACATGTCTTATATATTTACCGTGTTTTATATGCATACAGGAAACTGTTAAATCTGTGGGAGCTAAGAGAACGACTAGATCAATCCGAAAGGATTCTTCAAGTCAAGATTCACAATCCAAAGAAAATGTGTCGGTACTACCACAAGTATGTATTTCAACATGTTCATATATTCTTTTGTTTAATTAATTTCTGATACATACATGCAACAAATCATTTTTTTAGGCAATAAAGTGCAGACTGTGGCACTTAAAGAAATCAACTATTATTGCTGAGGGTACCGTATACAAGAGTGATGGGAAAATAATGCTTCATAACAAAGCACTCCCAAAGGATTGCTACAAAGTGTCAATTGATAAATCTCTAGTGGATGCAGCATTTATACCGGATGTAGGAAGTAACGGTTGCACAACAGTTTTGGATGCAGTAGGTGGTTTTGTTGCATGGCCAAAGAATCAAGTTGTTTTTGATCCAAAGGTACATACATGTGTTTTATGAACCTACATATATATAATTCTTCATATTTAATTCAGTGTTTGATACACGCGGCTTTTGTTTCCTGCAGGCAACACCACCAAGTACCATACAAATGATCACTATTGAGAACAAAACTGCACCTAAAGTACCAATGAAGCGCAAAAACTTCTACATCTCTAGTGATGCCATGCAAAAGGAAGCTAATAAGAAGAGGAGTCAGAAGGCCTTAGTGTTTTATTGAAATGTTTTGGTATATACTACATTAATAGATTTGATATTAGGTTCATTACATTTCCAGTTTTATTGTATTGAATTATTTTTGATAATAATATAGTTTGATTTGGTTTGATATATATTTGATTTTTTAAATGTGACTAAAAGATACATAAGGTCACAACTTGGTAACACTTTGGTGGTCAGTGTTTGCTTAATTTTTCTGTGTGACTAATATAACCAAAAGAACACAAAAACATAAAAATTCAATGTGGCCACTAAATGGATGATTACTAGGTTACACAAAATACATATTTCTTCACGTTACAAACAACCCAGATAAAGAAAAAAAAAAAAAAAGATATAAAAAGATAAAGATCACACTTATTAACACTATATTGGGTCACTTTATGCTTAATTGTATAGAGACTTTAATAACATAACAAATACAAACATGTTGTTGGGTGACTAATGGTACAAAAGGCCATACAAACATCAAATTTTTTGAGAAGCTCAGGGTGGTGGAGCGGAAATTATGATGTGATTGGTGAGTGGCAATAATTCACACAAAATACAATTTATTCGCACCTTAACAATATAGGTCACACTTATAACACTTTGGTCACTTTATGCTTAAGTGTATGTGACTAACTACACCCTAAAAACATAGCTTTGTGGCCCGTTAATATTACAAAAGGCCAACACAAATATAAAATTCATGTGGCCATTGGATGAAGCCCAATAGTCACACATAAATACACATGTTAACTTCACTTTTAAACACCATAATGGGCCACACTTATTAACATACTTTGGCTACTTTAAAGCTTAATTATATTGACAAATACCCAAAACAAACATGCTTTGTGTGACTAAATATTACAAAATTCACACTGACATACAATTCATATAAACCATTTGAGGATGCAATAGTCACACAAAATACACATATTCCTTCAATTTAAATATCATATGGGCACACTTAATTAACACTTTTGCCACTTTATTAATCTAATTGTATTGACCTAAATACCGAAAAAACAGTACTTGAGTGACTAAATATTACAAATGCCACACAAACATAATATTTATGTGCCATTGGATGATCAATAGGCACATAAAATAACACATTTCTTCACTTTAAACATCAATGGTCACACTTTATTAACACTTTTGTCACTTTAAATGCTTAAACTTGTATGTGACTAATTTACTTAAAACAAACAGGCTTTGGTGTGAACAAATATGAGAAAATCCACACAAACAGTAAAAATTCATGTAGCGCATTGGATGAGCAAATAGTCACACTAAATAAATAGTTTTTCACCTTAAAACACCATATGGTCCCACTTATTAACAACTTTTTTGACTAATATGCTCTAATTTTGGTCTTGACTAAATACTCAAACTAAAACATCTTTTGTTACTAAATATTACAAAAGGGCCACACTAACATAAATTTATTGTTACCATGTGAGTGATCCAATAGTCACACAAAATACTCATTCTTCCATTGTAACATCATATGGTCACACATATTAATACTTTTTGGCCACTTCTAATGCGTAATGTATGTGACTAAACACCAAAAAAAAAACATGCTTTGTGAGACTAAAATATTAACAAATAGCCACACAAACCAAAAATTCATGTGCCATTGATGATTAATAAACACAAAATACATATTTCTTTCACTTAAAACACCATAGGTCACACTTAATAAACACTTTTGGCTACTTTATGCATAATTATATTGACTAAATACCCAAAAACAAACAAGCGTTGATGTGTGAGTAAATATTACAAAAGCCACACTAACAGAAAATTCATGTGATCCCATTGGATTATCAATAGTCACTCAAAATACACATTCTTCAATTAAAACACACATGGCCACTTATTATCACTTTTAGTCACCTTTATGCTACTAGTATGTGACTATAATACCCAAAACAACATGCTTTGTGTGGCTAAATATTACAAAAGGTCACACAACACATAAATTTCATAGTGGCCATTGATAACAATATCCACACAAAATACACATTTCTCTTTACTTTAACAACCATATGGTCACACATATTAACACTTTTGGCCACTCTATGTTTACAGTGTATGTGACACATATAACAAAAAAACATGCTTTGTTGGATTGTGACATTGTTTATGGTCACTAAATTGTACCTATTTAGGTCCACAAAAAAACGTGGATACGGACACTAAGCTTCTTAATGAGATGGACTAACTCGAAGCGTGACGTAGGTGACCTACGGCCGCGCGACCTTTTGTCACTGGGGGGGGGGGGGTTGTCACACACGAAACTTTTCGCGTGTGTGACTATATGTATATAGTCACACATTTTTGGTGTGACCAATAACACTTTTTGTACTAGTGGCGTATAGAGTATATATAGTGGGCTGATGTTGGCTATAGGCGCCATGACTTATTATATATGGCAAGTACGTAATAGTCGTTTGTTTAAAAGAGGGAGCCGCGCTTGATGAAGAAACTGATTTGATGTCATTATTCCTATTATACGTCTTAAAGTATTAACACTCAAAATGAAAGCCATCAACAAATGTAAAAGATGTCATAAACGTGTGGAACGTGAATTCTACTTGAGGTTCCACGTCACGAGGAATTTAATATACCGAGGCTGGGGGTGAGCGAACCAATACACATAAATAGCAATTCGTAAATAGATATATTATAAACTAACTTACAATTAGTTACAACCATAAAAATGTATGTAGGTCTTAAAAACAAGTGTAGAATATATAGAAATCAAAACCGTAAATTCCGTCGGTAATAATGAGTGATAACAAATGAATAACCTTACGTCACTAATCCGTCGGTAATTAATGATGGATTACCAACGGATCTTCATCCGTCAGTAATCCGTTGATAATCCGTTGGTTTCTTGACGGAATACCAATGGAATCTCCCATCCGTCATTAGTCCGTCAAAGATCCGTCAGTATTTGCTGACAAATTATTAACAGAATTTCTTGCGTCGGTAATCCGTCAGTAATTTGTTGGTATTCTGTCGGGAACAATGTCTGTCATTAATCCGTTGGTAATTCCGTCAGTAACTACTAACGGATTTACTTTCATCAGTAAATCCGTCATTGTTTCCCTGTTTTCTAGTAGTGGATATCTTTTCATGCACGAGTTCAAAACGTAAGTTTTAGATCGAGTATGCCCGGTTACAGAGTTGGACTATAAATAATTTTCTCAAATCTTGTATCATCTTTTTTAGGCTGCCGCAATCAAATGATTATTTTTGCTTAGCTTGTTCTGTTTTTAATTATAAGAGGTAATGCCCACAGTATGTTTTCTCCAGTTTAGGAGATACTTTGGTCGGTTCCCATGCAATATATATTGCAACGGATGACTTGCTTTGGTAGAGCATTCGTGGGTTTTTTTATCGTTTGTTGCTGCCGGTTTAAACTCTTTTTAGGGTTTAGTTTTCTTCCCCTCATAAGACTATAAATAAGGGGTTTTGTTCCGTTCATTCTTTTTCGTTTCATCAATACAAACGTTGGGAACATACGTGTGTACCATTATTTTAGTCGATATATATTTGTGTTCTTTGATGTGTATTAGCTCGACGGTGTTGGAGTTACTGTGATTGCGTTATCCGTTGTAGCTGCATATGTTGGATTCTACACATTAAAGGTTGAAAATATATCTAATTTCCAAATCATATTATACTTAGAGAAGCCATAACTCAAAACTGCTGATAAGAAGGAATTCGATGCAAGTGGCATTGAGTTACATCCATAAGATGTCTTGTGTGACGAAGAAATAGAACGGAAGAACACATCTTGTTGGTGCAAGATTGCCCTTTAGATATTTGGAGAGATATCTTTAAAAATGGTTAGATATCCACCAACGTTCACTCAACAGATATATACCGTGTGATTCCCAATCCAAAATAGTCGAGCAAACGGGAATATCAAGCCCCCACCATCTAGCCAATAAGGACCATAGATCCTTAGCCATATCACATGAGAAGAAAAGATGATTAACCGTTTCGACATCCTCATTACAAACGGGGCAAAGAAGAGAGTCAAGATCAATACCTTTCTTGTCTAAATTCACCCTAGAAGGAAGCTTATTAAGGAATAATCTCCATAAAAATACATTAACTTTTATGGGAATTGCTTGAATCCAACGAGTAGCTTGAGGGTTGCCCACCGAAAGACAAGAGTCAATCAATTGTCGAACTGAGGCGACAGAAAAGCCTTTAGCAATATCAGGAATCCAAGTCCAAGTGTCTCTATGATCAGAAAGCTTTACATCTTTGATTAGGTTTTGTAAACTCGAAAATTGATTAGCTTCAATACCGCCTCTCGGACTTCTTCTCAGCAACGAAGTCCAATCAGGGTTAGAGATCCGATTAACAACAAAGCAACCTTTATCGGTATCAAGCATATGAACACGTGGGAAAGAAGTTTTTAGAGGAGTATTCCCGCACCAAACATCATCCCAAAATCGGATAGGAGCCCCATTATAAATGATCTTTCAACAACATAGAAAATTAAAATAGTAATTAAGCAAAATGTACTACAAGGGTCTCTATATGAGCTAGTACATGTGTAGTACAATGGGTATGATGTATTATAAACTGATAACAGGTTTCTAGCCGGAATCAATAGAATAAATATATAGGCTCTTCGAAGATTTTAATTTACAGAAGAAAGAAACTTAATTTTGATCCATTTGAGGTACATTTTATACCCATTAATTGTATATATGTTTATTAATTTATGTGTTTTTTTGGAGTAATACATTTACCCAAAAATATATATGCGGGGCGACCATCCCCATCCCCAAACCCGCTTACTAAAGTTCTCCCCAAAAACCGCCCGATCCCGTCGGTGGATTTAATCGGCGGCGCCCGTTGGGGCGTGATGTGTCCCAAACGCCCCGTATACTAACTCGGGGATCTTATCGGGACTTTCTTTTCTTTGTGTGCCAATTCTGACTAATAGCCGCTCGACTTGCCCATTTCACATTTAATATCTATTTTTGTCTGGTAGCGTAACTTGAGAATTAAAAATTATTAATAATCAATTACAAACAAGGTTATTAAGTTTTTCACGATAAGATCATACAGTATAATGATAATATTACACTATAAAAAATTTACAACTTAAAAATATGACATTAAACAAGTTTCTATAATAACAATTTTGCAATATTACAAAGATAAAAAAATTAATAATATTAAAGAAGTACTTTTTATTACGTAAATAGTAACAAAATATTATATAATATACATATATTTTTATATGTGTTTATATTAATCGGGCGGGGCGGGGCGGGGATGTTATTCCCTACTTTCGCCCCAAACCCAATCAAAAATCCCGTTAAGCCCCAAACCGCCCCGTAACTCGATAAGCATGCCGCCCGCCCCTAATTATTCGGGTTATTTCGGGTTTCTGGTTTCCCGTCGGGTTCGGGTTTTTTTTGCCATCATTGACGCACATGGGCGGTGTTCCGATGGTGCACGAGAACTCCATGAAATTATTCTGTGTAGTGTAAAAAATTTGTTAAAACAACTCATTTTTTGAAAATGAAACTCGTCTCAAAAAATTTGTGTTATGAATCTTCTTTAATCTTATGATATGCACTAACCTCTAGTCTTGAGTTCGCCACAGTAAAAAACATATATAAAACAAGCGACTTTCAGGATATTGCGACTCACTTGTGTAATGTTTTACTGTTGTGTCATGAGTTTTCTTTCTCACGGACGACCATTAGAATGTCCAGAAAAACGAGCTTCTGGTTTAAAAAGGCGATCTCTAAACTCAATTAATTTTTGTTGTTTATATGTTGTTTTATTGTGTTATTCGCACACTACAACAATGGGTTTTTGCCTGTGGAAATACACTGCTTTTGAACGGAGACAAATCGTCTGGAAACGTTCCCGATGACAAGTCATCGTTCTAACTAAAAGTCAGAATGCTTCGCTTTTGGTAAAACAAAAAACGAGCAGTTTCTGTACGTCCGTGTTGGCACCTACACATTTTTCCGTCAAAACTCAATAAAATCTTGACATCTTTTCCTAAGGCCTATTGTTTTCGGTGGTATCTTGTGTTTTAGGTCAACGAAAGTCAAACTAATTAATTATTTAATTAGTTAATTAATAAACTATTTAATTAATTAATTAATTCTATTTTTTTATTTTAATACTACGTTAACGAAATTCAATATTGTGAATATGTTTTGCCGAAGACATGTCCTCGGCAAAACATCATGGTGCTGCTGCACAACACCAGTTTTCTAGATTTTTTTTCGAAAAAAATCTACCAAAACATGTACACAACCAAAACTTGTACACATCCAAAACCAACATGCCAATATTGAAAAACAACTTATAACAGCTAAAACACTTATATATAAACGCTAAATACCTGTGATACCCTAAAACGTTGCAAAGTCTACAAAACGGATGTTCAAATCCACAAATTTAGCTGCCAATCCACAAAAGTTGCAATATCCGCAAGCCACAAGTAGCCAAAATATTACATAACATGTTTAAAGTGTACAATAATTACACACGGGTCGCAAAATATAGTTCAACGGGATAAGTCACACAAAATAGCCCATACCTATACTATTGCCCATTGTCATCCTCGCTGTCACTCCCACCCTCGCCACTCCTGCCCTTGCCACTCCCGCTGCTCGAGCCCATCTCTCTCCCGGAACCAACCTGGCTCAGTAACTCGGCCCGTTGGGGTTTAGTCCTTAAGACGGACAACACCTCAGTGAGTTCTCGCCGAGTGGCCTTAGACTCTGCTTTAGCTTCAACAAGCTGTTGGTCTCTTTCGGGCAGCATATGATCAATCTAAGACTGTGTGTACACAGTGGCGGTGCCAGCCACTAAACTAAGGTGGTTCCTTGGCTTGAAGAAAATAATTTCAAGGGTAAATTACATAGTTCGTCCCTATACTTAGGCCCAATTGCGGATTCAGTCCATAAATAACGAGGGTCGATGCCGTTAATCCTTAAAGTCGATTTTTGGTGCACGTTTAGTCCCTCGTCCCCCGTTATATGTAACTAGCGTTAATTTGACTATTCAACCATGGGCATTTATGTAGTTTCGTATTTTTCATTATTCACCGTTGATCCCTATCAACTTCAAAGTCATAATTCAAAAAAATATCGATTAGTGTTATATTTTTTTTTGTCTTTTTCCTATATTTTTTTGTCTTTTTCCTATTACACTGTTAGTCATTAAAATTTTTTCCCCTCTTTTTTGTCTTTATTCGCCCAATGTTGTTTTATGAGCAATCTTATATGTTCAAGTACCATGGTAATAGAACATTAGATATATTGTAATACATATTTGCACAAAGTTCATTCATGTTTCAATTGATAAATGAATGATTTGGATAAAAAAAAATACTACATACGTGCACCTACTTCATGTTTCAATCGTTAAATAATTATAGATAGAAAAAAATATGAAACCGCCTTGATGAAAATTTATAAACCTTAGCCTAAATTACCAAAAGTCCAAAATAAGGCTATTCTACGATCCTACGCGATCCGATCCGATCCTACGATCCTATCTACGATCCTACGATCCTGATACGATCCTACTTGAATTGCGATCTTGATCGTTTTTTGTGTGTGGGATCGTAGGATCCGTACGATCAGGATCGCGATTTTGACAACCTTGATATAGATAATGAAGAGAGGATGTAAATTTTTTGATTGTGGTGTTTGTTGATAAAGAGAAATTAGAGATGAAAGAAAAAAGAATGAGAGATGAAAGAGAAGTGTGAGAACTAAAACTTATTAGTTGTGATTGACGAGCTATGTAATTTACCTTACTATAATTATGTTTTAGACGAAATGACTATAATACCCATTAGAAAAGTCAACTAACGAACAAAATAACGACAGTTATTTTTTGAAGAGCAAGAACGCACCGACATTATTGTTTGGGGACCAATAGCGCAAAAAATCGACTTTAGGGAGCCATTGTGAGAGTCTCCATTTTCTAGGGACCAAATGAAAAAATGGGGTGGAGTACAGGGACCAACGTTGTAATTTACTCTAATATCAATGTGGCAATCAATCAACGATGGGGCCACTACAAGCTAACATAAGACTGAATGTAATGGTAAGGTCGACCTTCGGTCGGTCGTCCCATGTGGAAGCAACTAAGGTCGGTCGTCCCATTACCTCGACCGAACTAGACTAGTCCCCCCAACCTTTGTAATTATTTGGGTCGTGTAGAAGACCGAGTAAATGAAGCCGTTTTCTATATAAAAAAATTTATCCCTTTATTTTCTATAAAACCCAACATCTTCTTTCCTATTTTCACACACATATACACTTTTTATCAAAAACACACACTACAAACAATATGTCTCAAATTAATTCTGAGTGTTTATTTTTCGATGATACGAATAATAAAACGGAAGTGAATAGTTTACTCTCCGGTTTTTTAATAGACGCTGCTTTGGTTATTCAAGCATCTACTCCTACAATCCAAAAATACCAATGAAGCTATATGCCTAGAGATCGTTACGGTGCTCATGACCGTATAGTGCTAGCTTACTTTGCTAAAAAACCATTTTACAACGCCTATTTATTTCGTAAATGATTCCGAATGAACCGATCGCTGTTCACCCGCATTGTTCGAGATTTGTCTGCTAACTGCCCTTATTTTCAAGAAGGGTGTGATGCTGTTGGAAAAGCTGGCATCTCTGCTTTAGTGAAGTGTACCTTGTTAGGATCTGAAACTAGATAGATCTTCTAGCCTTTGTGGTTGTATAGTACTTATGTAATCACAAGCACATACGTGAGAGA